>MU105692.1:0-90118 GCA_012274485.2 Sinapis alba | reverse complement strand
GCAGCTAGTGGGAAAAGTAGAAGGTCAAATCAACGATGATGACACCGTAAGCTTCTATTTTGATAATGAGCATCACCTCCTTATGGTTCTGGATAAACAACCATATTCTTACAGAGGTTGGTTAGTAGCTATAGATCGATGGACTAACAGAGACAAACCAACCTTTTTGAAGAAGATTCCATTTAAAGTCCGAATTTTAAAGCTTCCTGACGTCTACCGTCGTCACAGCATCGTGGAAAATATTGGATCAAAGCTAGGATATGTTGAAGAGGTGACAATAGTAGAGCCTACTGCAGCCAGAGAAGCTCAAGTCTCAGTTAAGGTACAGTTTGATATCGATGACGAAATAACCTTAACGAGAGAAGTAGAAATTATTAAGAATAAACCCCCTGTCAAGCTGGACTTTCGCTACATCGGGTTACAGAAGTTCTGTCTTCTTTGTGGGAGTCTAAAGCATGAATACGAGCTTTGTCATGAATACCCTAAGCTGAAGCAGCATCAAATCAAGTTGATGGATAAAAGCACTAATCCGTATGCATCAGTTCAGGAGAGAAACGATGCCATAGGCGAATATATTTCCACTATGGAAATTGGAGAATCATCAGGAACAGCTGTAACTACTAGAGGAGAATCAAGTCAAATAATGCAGCCAATGGATCAAGAAGGAGTTGTGATGCAAGAGGCTACTAACCAGGAGCAATCTCTTATACAAGAAGTCTTGGGAGCTACAACCCGTGATCAAGGAACCAAAACAAAATCGCCTGAAGATAAAGATAACACCAGTCTACAACACCAGAAAAAAGAATTGAGTTAGAACAGACCAGCTACGGTTCGGTGGTTCTCCTCAAACCACCCGGTCAACAATGAAGATTTTGCATTGGAATTGTCAAGGTTTGAGAAGCCCCTTGACAATTCCGCACCTAAAGGATATCAGGAAAAATCACTTTCCTGATATAATGCTTCTTGTAGAAACAAAGAATGTAAATAGCCTAGTTGAAGGTTTAGCAAAAGACTTAGGTTATCATAACTTAGTTATAGTTCCTGCTTCTGGTAGTAGTGGTGGAGCTGCAATATTTTGGAATGATAGGGTTAAGGTTCGTTTTTTGGATAACCCTAATCTGTACTGTAATCATATGTCTGTTGAAGATGACACCAATCTCTTTTGGTTGTCTTATATATATGGAAATCCTGTTAAAAAGTATAGAGAGAATCAATGGCATCATATAATAAACTCGGAGGCTGCAGGTTTTCTTCAGAATAAACCAAGAATGATGATTGGGGACTTCAATGATATCAAGCACTCCGCAGAGAAACACGGCGGCCTTAAAAGGTCAGTTCCCTCGTTAAAATTACTTACTAAAATGCTAGCAGTTCTTGGTTTGCAAGATATCAAAACCTTTGGAGGCAAATTTACTTGGATGGGAAAAAGAGCTAAATACACCATTCTGTCCAAGATAGATAGAGCTGTAGCGAACTGTGATTGGCTAGATATGTATCCTGCTGCTCATGTTAGATTGCTGCCTTGGATTGGCTCTGATCACAGACCCTTACTTGTTAACACAGAAGCTGAAAAATGGAAGAGGAAGGGCTCTTTCAAATATGATAGCCGATGGAGATTATTTCCAGGATTGAAACAAGTTATTGAACAGGCGTGGAATGAAGAATCCTCCAGACTCTCGGGTAAAGATATTCATCAACTTATCAATAATTGCCGTAAAGCTATATCCCAATGGAGAAGCAAACAAAATACCAACTCAAGTAAGCTTATTCAACAACTAAAAGATGACATTCAGAAGGCATATGAGGCACCAACTATTGATTATGGCAGGCTAGGAATTCTAAAAGCTGAGCTCCATTTACAATACAGACTTGAAGAAGAGTATTGGAGAAATAAAAGTAGGGTTTTATGGCTCCAAGCTGGTGACAGAAACACAAGATTCTTCCATGCGAAGACGAAGCAAAGACGAAGCTACAACAGAATCATTCAGCTTCAAGACGATCAAGGCAATATCTACACAAAAGCTAAGGATATTCAAACTCACTCCATTGACTATTTTCAGTCTTTATATAAAACAAACGGAGTGAGTATTGCTTCTAATTTTTTGAATGGTAATCCCAGAACAGTATCAGAAGAAGTAAATGAAAGTCTCACACGACAAGTCACTGAGGAGGAAATAAAAAAAGCCTTTTATTCAATGAATCCAGACAAATCCCCAGGACCTGATGGTATGACGGCAGGCTTCTTTCAACATCATTGGAACACCATTAAATCAGGTGTGATCTCTTATGTAAAACTCTTCTTCGAGCAATCTACTCTTGACCCTAAATTAAACCAAACCTATTTGAGCTTAATCCCCAAAATAGAAAACCCTTTAACCATGAAGGACTACCGACCAATAAGCCTGGCCAATGTAATTTACAAGTTGATATCTAAGATCCTGGCAGAGAGATTGAAACCTTGGTTGAATGACATTCTATCTGAAAATCAATCTGCTTTTATCCCTGATCGCCTCATAACAGACAATGTGTTGATTGCTCATGAGTTGATGCATTCATTGCACACAAAAAAATTTAAAGAATAAGTTTATGGCACTGAAGTTGGATATAGCTAAAGCATTTGATAAAGTCGAATGGAGGTTTATTGATACGATAATGATGAAGATGGGTTTCTGTGATAGATGGAGGGAATGGATCAAGATTTGTATCAGCTCAGTCTCTTATTCTGTTCTTCTCAATGGAGAGCCAACAAGAGAAATCAAACCAAAGCGTGGGCTAAGGCAAGGTGATCCTATCTCCCCTTATTTATATATAATATGTACTGAAGGTTTATCTAGGTTGATCAAAAACAGCATCCACGCAAAGAAACTTCATGGTTTCAAAGCCTCAAGATCCGGTCCCGCCATTTCCCATTTATTCTTTGCAGATGACTCGTTGGTCTTTTGTAAAGCTACGCTAGAAGAAGCAAAAAACTTATCCCACATCCTTGATATCTATAAACAGGCTTCGGGACAAGAAGTTAACTTTTCCAAGTCGGCTGTCACGTTCGGAAAAGGTACCCCTCATCAACTCCAACAACAAATAATGAATGAATTGGGAATTTCTAAAATGGGAGGCTTTGGAAAATACCTAGGACTGCCTGAGTGCATAGGTAGAAATAGAAAGGAGACCTTCAATTATATTACTCAGCGTATAAGAAATAAACTTGATAGTTGGTACTCAAAATTCTTGTCTCCTGCTGGTAAAGAAGTTCTCCTTAAAGCTGTCATTGCTGCTCTTCCTGCATATACCATGTCATGCTTCCTACTGCCTAAAAATTTAATTCAGAAAATAACAAAAGCGATGAGGCAATTTTGGTGGTCAGCTACCAAGGAAAAGCATAACATATCTTGGATAGCCTGGAATAAGATCACAGCTTCCAGAAAAGAAGGGGGACTAGGCATAAGAGATATGTACGCTTTTAATAAAGCTCTTCTTGCAAAACAAGCATGGAGGTTGATGACATGTCCTACTACATTATTAGCTAGAGTATACAAAGCTAAATACTACAGAAAAGTTGACTTTATGGAAGCTGAATGTTATAAGACATCGAGCTATGCATGGAGGAGTATAATACAAACCCAGCCTCTCATTAGCCAGGGAACTAAATGGATTGTTGGAGATGGAGAACGTATCAGATTTTGGGTAGATAAATGGCTTCCTCAGCAGTACACACTAACCCCAAAAACCCCGAGAGCTTATCCCAATCATCACCTACGGATCAAAGACCTCTTTATTCCTGGTACAAAAACATGGGATGAGCAGAAGCTGAGAAACTTAATAGAAGAAAGGGAGGTAGCTTCTGTACTCAGTATCAGACCGAGTTCTACTGGTGTTAAAGACAAGATTTGCTGGAGCTATACCACCTCAGGAACATACTCGGTCAAATCAGGATACTATACCCAGCGACAAATGGATCTCACCGCAAGCCAGAATACCCAGGTTCCCTCTTCTCCTTATTTAAATTTACGAAATAAACTGTCAGCTAGAATCTGGAGACTTAATATTCCACCAAAAATAAAAAAATTTTGGTGGAGAATCCTTCACAATGGAATCCCAGTAGCAGACAACTTAAGTAAGAGGGGAATTAAGATTGCTAAAGATTGCCAAACTTGCGGAGAGGAAAGTGAAACACTACCTCACATGCTTTTCTATTGTAGAGTGGCCAAAGAAATATGTTCTCTCTCTGAAGTTAGTATTGCTGATGAAGTCACCCAAACTGACAGAGTATTCCAGACCATATTGAGTTTCCTTGAGAGTAGCAGCAGAGATCCGCAGGCTACACTCCCTTGGTTTCTTGGGTGGAGAATATGGAAAATGCGAAAAAAAATTATTTTCCAAAATAGAAGAGATCACATCTTGAATGTTATACATGCAGCTTACTTAGATCACAAATCTTGGATGGAAGCAACAAATAAAACTACTACGCATAACGACCAGCCCAAGCGTATGGAAATTACTTCCATCCAAGAAACACTCCGCCCAGAAACCTTAAATTACTGTGTTGTAGATGCTTCCTGGGTATCGCCACATGATAAAACTGGCATAGGGTGGTCCTTATACAGTAGACAAGGCACTCTTAACATCCATGGAAGCTCTGCAATTCACCAAACGATCTCTCCGTTGGTAGCGGAAGCGACTGCTATGTTACTAGCAGTTCAACAAATGGTTAGACTGGCCTACAAGGAAGTTATGTTTATAACCGATTGCCAGGCTTGGATTAAAATTCTGCATCAGGTACAAGGGAGGAAAAACCACATTGAAGCAAAAATGGATGCCAACGAAGCTAGCACGATCATTCAGGACATTTGGAACTACTCCAAGAAATATGGCTTTGAATTTTCTTATGCTCCTAGGAATTGTACTCAAGATGTAGATTGGCTTGCAAAAAAAGCTAGGATAAATAATCAACCTTATGTAATATCCTGGCTTACTTAACTTCCTTGTAATTTCCTACCAGCAATAAAAGAGATCAAAATGTTGACAAAAAAAAAAAAAAAAAAAAAAAAAAAAAAAAAAAAAAAAAAAAAAAAAAAAAAAAAAAAAAAAAAAAAAAAAAAACAACTTGCATACAACATATACAAGATCATCACATGCCAAGCACATCTATCGAGGAGGGATGGTGACGGCGATTATTTTTTCTGCTTTGGATTCTGATCGGATGTGATTTAGTTGCTATTTGGGTTTAGATCATCGCCTCTCCGTGCTGTTGCTGATGGTCTCTTCCCTTTAACTTTCGTTGCGATTGTTCTCTGCCTTCTCCCTCGCGGTAAGTCTGATACGAGATCCAGTTGATCTTCTCGGTGCTACAAGTGCTCGTTCCTTGACGAGTGTCTCTGCGTGATCTTTGTCTGCATTAAAGTACTATCTAGAACTCTTTTTCTGCTTGATCTTTGTCCGCATAAAAGTCCTCTGCTTTATCTTCGCTAGAACAGAGTCATGTAGTCCACATCTCTGAATGGGATCATCCTTCACACACAAGCTTAGTAACATCGCGGATATCAAAGGAAAGGGGATCCTTATTGACGACGATGATGAACCGATCAAGCTCTCTGATCAGGATGATACGCATATCATTAAAGAGTTCAGTTTGACACTGATCGGTAAGATCCTTAATCCAAAGAAACAAAACGTTGAGAAGTTACTCCAGAAGATGCCTTCCCAATGGGGTATGGAAGAGAGAATCACTGCCAATGATCTAGGCAATGGAGGTTTCTTTTCAACTTCACTACAGAAGAGGGCTTAAATTCTGTTCTCCGGCAGGGTCCTTTTCACTTTAATTTGTGTATGTTTGTCCTGGTGAAATGGGAACCAGTAGTCCACGACGATTATCCCTTGATCATTCCCTTTTAGATTTGTTTGATAGGAGTGCCTTTTCACCTATGGACTGTGACTAATCTGAAGAATATAAGAGCTTAGATGAGTGTTGTTGAAACACTGGAACTTGCTGAGTGGCGCATGCTTGTGAACGTTGATTCTCGTAAATCTCTTAAGTTTTTTAGGAAGGTGGAATCACCGAATGGGGATGAGGTTACAATTGAAATCAAGTATGACAGGCTGTTCAAACACTGCTCTTTATGTGGTATGCTTACTCATGAGAAGGAGCTATGTTCTTCTATGGATGTGAAGCTTCGGACTCAGCCTTCGACTGAGAGGCTTGGGGTCTTCACGCCGGTTCAGCCTCCTCTGGATCTTTTGCAGCGATAAACTCATAAGAAGAACCTTCGCTTGAGTTCTCAACTGTCTATTGGGCCTTCATTTTCACGTAATGAGTTATCTTCTCGAGATCATACGAACTCTCGTGAGGGTAATCGAGAACGGAATATTGAGTCGGATCCTAAGGCGTATAGTGGAGCTCACACAGAGAGAATTGAGAGGTGTCAGAATGAGTATTCTAGAAGCAATTGGTATGATGGTTCTCAAGTCGGAAAAGGTCCATATGATCAACATTTTAAGCCAAGATGGAGAGAAAAAAGTAGAATAAATGGGGCATTTGTTTCTAGTCATGCTCGGAAGGACAAGCTCTCCGGTTCTTGGGATGATGTTTATTATGAACATACATCGGACTTGAATAAAACAGGGGCACATGAGGGTTCGGATAAGCCACCTAAAGAAGTCAGAAGCACTAGACGTATTGCAAGCACGGTTGTCACGCCATCTCATGATGGACATTCCTTGGACGATAATGTTACCAAATGCCATAAAGAGGTTGCGAGAGCTCTCTCCTTCCCTAAAGACAGTGCGCATAAGCTCTCGTCTACAGTGGGAGATGATCAAATTATAGATGCGCTGAATGATATGGACATAGAAGAACATAATGCATGAGAGATGATGGACTGCGAATTTCAGGAAGATGATTTGCTGGGTTTGGAGCTCAAGGAGATGGAAGACAAGGTGGGTCTGCCTGATCCACACGATGAAGACAAATCAGTGAGGAGTAATAAGCTTGGGACCAAAGCGAGTGTTCCACGGGGCTTTCCAAATAAAAAAATTGAGTTCCTCCGTCGGGGTTCTCCACGAAAGCGATCGATCTTCTCTCATGGAGCTCATATAGCTGGAGAAACAGGAAAGTCAAGGAGACAGCATGAGAGTTCAAAGAAACAGAGAGTTAGCAAGTCCAAAAGTATGGATTGATGAGTTCCAAAAACTCATCCGAAGATCATATATGCGGACTCTTAGTTGGAACTGTCGAGAGATTGGGAACGACCTCACAGTTTGACGCTTTACGGAGATGTGTCAAAAGCATCGCCCAAGACTTGTGTTTCTATCTGAGACGAAGAATAAAAGGATGTTGTTGCAAAACATTCAGGCTAACTTAGGATTCGATCGCTTGTTTACGGTTGAGCCACTTGGACTCAGTGGAGGTTTAGCTTTATTTTCTATGGATGAATTTCAAATAAGTGTTTTATTTTCAAATAACAGAATGATTGATGTTGAAGCAATCATTGATGGAATAAAAGTCTTTTATGACGTTTTGTTTATGGTGACCATGTACTAGATCGCAGAGATCATGTTTGGGAACGTCTTACGTGTTTCTCAACTACACGAAATGGGCCTTGGTTTATGATTGGAGATTTTAACAAGATCACTGATCATAATGAAAAGGAAGGAGGCACTACAGGAAATGTGGGTATTAATAGCATTAGACTATAGCGTTTTTGATAGTTATGCTATTGTATACCAGTATTTGTTTTTCTAATAGCGTTTATCAATTTAAAACACTATATTTTATTATCGCGGGAAAATAAAATGTTTTAGCCGCCTTAATTTATTAAATATAAACATCTTACCATTGCATATCCAAAATTAAACGCTATTCTGATGTAAAATATCTCAAATTCTAACCATAATATTTAGAGTTAATATTCTTTGACGAGGCTTCATCCATTTTATATGTTTTAGTTTTCATTGGTTGATATATTTTGGTGAGGATAACAAACTTTTAATCTCCACCATTCATAAAATCTAATTCTACGGTAAGGATATCCAGAGTTCTCTCTGAATCTCAATCTGTCTCGACTGCCGTCTCTCTTCCCAAATCTCTAACTCTCCAAGCTCTATCTCTCTCAGTCGCCATCTCTCTCAATCGCCAACTCTCTCTACCTCTATCTCTCTCAATTTCAGTCTCACCACGACCACAACCACCAAGAGAGGAAGAAGAAGAAATAGGCTGGTGATGATTTGCGGAACATGACGGCCATTTGCGACGGTCTCAGTCGTCGCCCATCTCCACCTCGTCTCTATCATAACCTCGTCTCCGTCAGTTTCCTATCTCTGTCGTAATCTCTCTCTCTGTTTTGATACTGATTCATCGTTGGAATTGTGGCATGATGGAATTTCCATTTACTGGAAATATGCTTTCATGGGTGGGAAAACTAGCTGGCGAATCTACGGTTAGATGCAAACTTGAAAGGGCTGTTATAAATGAGGATTGGGAGAAGTTTCCCCACACTGCAGTAAAGTATATGAAACTTTAGGGATCGGATCATCTTTCGGTCCTTGCGGATATACTTACTAAGCCGACAAGGAGATCTAAGACTTTCAAATTTGATAAAAGATGGCTGGATAGTGAGGAATTGAGGCAAGTTATACTTGGAGGATGGAAGTCCGCAGACCTCCCTCCAGAAGCAAGTATCAAGGATCACATATCGAGCTGTCGTAAAGCTTTGAGTCAGTGGAAACAACAGCATAATATGAACGCTGAGAAACAGGTTGAGGAACTAAAAGAGAAGGTCGAGGATTTATATGTCAATGATGATGCTACAACCGAGGAGATAGCAGTGGCTCTAAAGAAGTTATATGATGCTCTTAAGGCGGAGGAGTTTTGGAAGAAAAAAATCCAAGTGTTTTGGCTAAGAGAGGGGGACAGAAATACTAAATTCTTTCATGTTGTGACAAAGCAACGAAGAGCAAGAAATAGAATTACTCAGCTCCTAGACGGCAATGGGAATGTCATTGAGGATGAGGAAGGATTAGTAGTCATTGCTACTAATTATTTTTGACAAATTTTCGAGTCATCTAATCCTGAAGATATAGAGGAAGCTTTATCTGAGGTCTCAACGATAATAACTGAGTGTATAAATGACGAGCTTACAGTCCCAGTTACTGAGTGGGAGATGAAATTGGCCCTCTTTGCTATGCACCCAGAAAAGGCTCTAGGGTCAGATGGAATGACGGTCTTATTCTATCAAAAATTCTGGGATATCGTAAAAGAGGATTTGACCCGTATGGTTAATAAACTTCTTACGGAGGGTATAATGGCGGATGGTTTGAATGAAACCAATATATGTTTAATTCCAAAGAAAGATAAGCCGACAGAGATGTCCCAGTTTCGTCTCATTAGTCTGTGTAATGTGAGTTATAAGATTATCTCAAAGGTCTTATGTCAGCGATTAAAAAAGTCCTACATGATCGTATTTCAGAAACCCAACCAGCCTTTGTTGCTGGGATACAGATCACGGATAAAATCTTGATTGCGCAGGAGTTGTTCCATGCGTTGCGAACAAAACCAAGTGGAAGATCGAAGCGGATGGCCATAAAGACTGACATGAGTAAAGCATATGATAGGATGGAATGGGCATTTATCGAGGCTGTTATGAGGAAGATGGGTTTTTCTAACATATGGATTAATTGGATAATGTGGTGCATTTCCTCGGTAAAGTATAAGGAGCTTATGAATGGTCAACCAAGGGGACATATTATCCCGGAGAGAGGTCTACGACAAAGAGATCCTTTGTCTCCTTTCATTTTTATTCTATGTATGGAAACGCTCATTAGCCTTTTTAATCATCCAGAGAATTAGGGGAAGATAACAGAAATGTGTTTCACACGTGCATGTCCATCGATATCTCACCTTCTCTTTGCTGATGATAGCCTGTTCTTTTGTAAGATGGAGTCCGGTGAATGTGAAGAAGTGATGAAAGTAGTCAAGAAATATGGAAAAGCCTCGGGCCAATGTATCAATTTTGATAAGTCCTCTTTACTCTTTGGTAAGAGGGTTGACTTAGTAGTTAGGCAACAAATTAAAGACTCAATTGAGATTCAGAATAAAGGAGGGATGGGAACATACTTAGGAATCCCGAAGGATATTAGTGATTCTAAGTGCAAACTATTTGCTTTCCTGAAGGATAAATTAATGTACAGAGTGAATGGATGGACGAGTAGATGACTATCAAAGGGAAGAAGGAAAGGAAGTATTAATAAAATCTATTTTATTAGCTCTTCCGACTTATGTCATGTCTAGTTTCCTACCTCCATTGGAGATTTGTGAAAAGCTTGCAAGTGTCATCGCACAATTTTAGTGGAGTTCAAGTCCGCCAAATAGAGGAATCCATTGGGCAAAATGGGAAAAGTTCTCTTCCAAGAGAAGAAGGAGGGATTGATTTTTGTATGTTTCAAGAGTTTAACTTGGCCTTATTAGCGAAACAGTTATGGCGTCTGGTGCAGTATCCTGATTCGCTGGTTGCTCGAGTTCTTAGGGGCAAATACTATCGATTGTCATCACCCTTGCAACATGCTCAGTTAACAATTCATCATATGGGTGGACCAGTATCTCAGCGGCTAGGAACCTTTTGTTTTTGGGGATCATACATAAGATTCACTCTGGATATGAGGTTAATGTTTGGGAGGATCCGTGGATACCAACAGTACCATCTAGGCCAAGTCGACCATCTGTTCCGGTTTTGAATCCGAAAATGAGGGTCAGCGATTTAATTAACATGGAGTCAAAAGAATGGGATGTTGGTATATTGGAGAATTATATTGATCATGAAGTTATCCCGTATATCAGGAGTTTGGCCATTAGCGCATCGCATCAGTGAGATTTCTTTTGTTGTAATTATACGAAGAATGGTCAATATACTATTAAATCGAGATATTAGGTTGCAAGTAATATATTGAGAAATGATGGGGAGGCACAAGTCATCGAATCCAGTATAACTAAACTTCAAACCTTTGCTTGAAAGTGCAAAGCACCTCAGAAGATTTGTCATCTTATGTGGCAATTGATAACAGGACATGTGGCTGTAACACGGAACCTGGTGCGCCGCAAGATGCGTTGTGATAATTATTATCCGAGATGTAGAGAACCTGAAGAAACAGTTACCCATGCCATCTTTGAGTGCTCTCCAGTCCTGCAAGTATGGTCTCTTCCATCCATACCAAGTAGTCCTAACATCTTTCCCCTTCCAAGCATTTACGGCAATATGGATTATCTCTTCGGGAGGGGGAATGGAATGGATGGCGAAATTCTAGATAGGCATCCTTGTCCCTGATAGATTTGGTATATATGGAAGGCGCGTAATGATAAACTATTTATGAGGATAGATAGAGACCCTATGGAGTTGGTCCGTTTTGCGGAAAGTGAATGTCAGGCATGGTTTAATGCGAACGAGAGGAGTGCTTACATTCCTCAACATCCTAGTGTTGAGGATGCCCAAACCATAAGCTTGGACAATATATGTATGGTCGATGGTTCTTGGACCTTCGATGCTCAGTTTAGTGGTTGTGGATGGGTATGAAAGGATAATACTAGGGAGACTCAGCTTTTGGGGATGCGAAACTTAAGATGCCGGGAGACTGCTCTACACTCTGAAGTGGAATCACTTCGATGGGCAATGGTGAGCATGCTACGGTTTTCTACATGCCAGAGCTTCAAAACTGATTGTAAAGATTTGATTGCAATGATAGAAGATCCTCAAGCATGGCCACGTTTTGCAACAGAGTTAGAAGTGATAAAGACTTTGTAGATATGTTTCTCTGCATTCAAGATTTCGTACTTTCCGAGAACGCTTAATGGATTCTCAGTCTCGTTAGCCAGAACTGCTAGATCTTTTTATCGAGAGTTGTGTTATATTGGTTGTTCTATTCCGGTCTGGTTACCCAAACCACCTCAACTTTGAGTAATAAAATATCCTTTTGCTTTCGCTGTAAAAAAAAAAAAAAAAAAGACAAGCACATCTATCGATATTCTATATTGGTTAACTATAATAACTAGATCAATCACATCAAACAAAATTATTATGAACTAACAAATAACCAAGCATCTTTTATAAAAGAGAAGCACTAACGCACAATGGTTATTTTAACAACATATAGTTCTTACGTACAAATCAGATTACGGCTTCGACGAATATGATAAGTACGCTAATTTATCGTTGAAACTTTAAAATTATTTATCTATACAAAATTATAAACTAAATAAGATTTGATTTTAGTATAAATTAAGTAGGCCCTGATACTACTATAGGAATTCATACCCGTTTATAACAATTTATAAATCAACCTATGAATTCAGTTTCCTAGAATCTCATGTCAATACTGAAATAAATCTAGATCTTAAGATTTCAAATATATCTGATTATTCTACAGTAAAAATATAAATAAACCAAATTGAAACTTCTAACACTCAAAACGCTGTACCTCTATTGGTATGAACACGCACACAAACTGGATCGATATGGGATGTCGAGATCAAATCTCAAAACCTTGACAACCTCTTTTGTCTCTCTCTTTTTATTAGAATTAGGGTTTTGTTTATTCCTTGTGTCATGTAAACGTCGTTAAGTTTTATAACAAACGTCAACTTAACATAATTGTTATAATGAGGAACATGGGGCAAACCCATTAATACATATATACATATCAATGTGAACATGAGATCATTATCTCTTCTTTCACGTGATCAAGTATACAATACATACACTTATTATTATATCAAATATAATATATATATATAGTTAATGTTATTCCCATAACTCTAATATATTACTGATCTAATTTGTCTAAATATGATTCTGTAGGATCATATAATATTAGTAATGAATTCTCAAATTCATAGATTATAAGTGGTTTCTAGCAAAATATTATAATTACCTAATATTATATAACGGTCGAATCTCGACGTTACGACTTTAACTTAGAATAAGTACAATAGATTTCAGGACATTCCCAACATGCACATATAGTTGTAAAACGCAGTTGGTAATCATTTGTTTTCTTGTAGTGGATGTTGTGCTTTACTCCTTTTTACATGTTTTGATCTTCATCGGTGGTCTCAGCAGTGGCGCATAAGGAGACTTGAGGTGTGTGGTTTATCACCTCCTTTCTCCGGTGGCAGCGCATGTGGTGGGATTAGTTATTCTTTGGTGTTTTTGTGTAACGATCCGAATTTTGGTTTCATGAATTGTTAGCCGGCTAAGGTCCTCACCCACTCCCCAAGACCTAATGTTTTAGCTATAAAAACCTACTATCACTATTTTAGTTCGCGTAAGAAAAATCAGAAATGTTAGAGAGAGGGAGTTAGAGAGAGCGACTTAGAGAGAAGAAATGGAGATTTCATGGAGAACCTAAGTCGCCGGAGAGCTTTAAGGGCGTAGCCGGAGCCACTGCACCACAAGTTGAAGTCAAGCTCGTTGCCACCATTCGTCGTAGTCGGTAAGCGCTGGAAACCGCCATGCCATAAGGTTTAGTTTTGTGTGTTTATTAAATCATCAATAACTCCTTAGCCGCTGAGAATCTCATGCATGCAAGGTTATCATCGTGTTCCTCTCGTCGAGAGAAAGCCGTAGCCACCAACCACGTTGCAATCGGAGCCCGGACGAAGCTGCATTCGCCTGACGAATTTTTGTCGTTCGCGCGAGTGCATTACACGCGCCGCAGCCGCCGTATCCGTCGTCCGCTGCCGCTGTCTCCCTCGTCCGCTGCCGCTGTCTCCCTCGTCCGCTGCCACCGTCTCCGTCGTCTGCTGCCACCATCTCCATTGTCCGCCGCCTCCCTCTGCTGTCCACCGCCACTGTCTTTGCCGCCGTCTCTGCAGTCCGACGCCACCGTATTTGCTGTCGTCCGCCTCTGGAGAATTTTCCGGTAAGCCGCTGCCGCTTTCTCACCATTGGTAAACGGAGCTGGTTACTCGCCGGCAACTCGCTATCTCGGCCGAGTAGACCCAATAAGTCAACTCGGTGACTCGGTCAACCGGTTGGTTTGACTGGGTTAACTCAGTTTAAATTGATTTCGGTTCAGTTAGGTTAAACCGATCTGGTCAAGGGTTGACAAGGTTCACCTTTTACCAGCGGGTTGACTTTTCTATAGACTTTGGCTAGACCCGTTTTTAACCGTTCGAAGGGTGTTCTGACTTAGAATTTCACCCTGATTTCAGATTTGGAGTCTATTTGAGCAGTTGGAGTTCATATACACCACTATTCCTCATTGCTAAGGTGAAGGTTACTCTGTTTAAATCTTGAACTAGTTTAGTACTACCATTATGAAAAGTTTAGTTTCAAAACATGATCCGTCTCTGTGAATCAAGTCTGATTGAGAGTCTTGCTTGTTTATTATTAGTATTGATTTATAAATTAGAAATATGATAATAGAGAATTCAATGGTTGTGTGAAATGATTGATGTTGAGGACTGTTATATATATATATATAGCTATATAGTAGGGATTATGTGATGAGTGTGGGGGTTCAAAGATGTTTGAATTATCAATGCAGCAGGTGTGATATTGTGCGGAGGCCCAGAGACATCTGAGCTAGCGATGCAAAGGGTGTTGTGCGGGAGTACAGAGAGGTACCAACGACCCAGCGGGTCTTGTGCGGGGGTACAAAGACGTTTGTACTTACGACGCAGCGGGTGTTGTGTGGGAGTACCAAGAAAGACTGTACTAGCGACGCAGTGGGTATGTATATCGTTAAGAGGAAATGTGTGGTGCAGAGAGTAGCTGTGTACTATCAGCGCATTGGTATTAGTTTGGACTAGACGTATATTGATTGTTCTGTGTGGTGTAGGCACCGTGTTTGTTTCATGTTAGAGCTAGGCTTACAAAGTTGTAGTACTATGTACTTAGTTAGTGGTTTGCGGTCTAGTACCACATACCTCACTGAGCGACTCGTCTGTCGCTCACCCCTTCCTTTTTTCGCTTTCAACTAAGACCGACGAGCATGAGTGATCATATCGGACTTGATAGAAACCTCCCTAAGAATACACTCTGAAATTGGTACATGATAAGCCTTGCATCGAAATGAGCCCGAAAGCAATCAACGATCAAGGAGCGTGGATCGAAAGGTCACACAGAAGTTGCGGATAGCTTCTGATTTACCCTATAACAATCTCTCTTGGATATGACGCACCAAATTTGATTGAGTTAGATTGAAGGATATTACATACCACAATCAAAGAAAGTTTTGACCAATGGATATTACACACCATGATTGAAAATAAGTTTGAGATACTCTCAAGATTCCAAAAATATAAACTCAACTCTTATTTTATTTCATTCAGATTACAATTTATTTATAAGAGAGTAAACTTGCTCACAAAGCTAGATATTTAATAGTATAGGAAATGATAAAAAAATGTGCGTGGAAGAGAGATAATGTTTTTGAAACAAGCACTCATTGCATGGAAAAGAGAGAAGTGTTTCATGCAATTTATTCTCCAATTTTTGTCACTCTTTTTGGACAGCAAATAAACCACTTATTTATAAATCTTTTTAGGCTTGTAACTTGATAAAAATGGGTTGAACATGTTAGCAACCACCATGGACCATTTTCTGAATCTGTTCCATGTCCATAACTTCATATATCAGCAGCTCAAGATCACATCATACTCCTCCTCTTCAAAAAGATTTGTTGTCAAATCTGGCTCTCCAAAGAAAGAAAAACTTAAACAAACACACTTCCAACCAATCTTAAAGTTTTGTAGAACATAAATAACAAAACTCTTTTTTTTTTTTTTTTTTTTGTAAAAGATGGATATATGAGAATGGTGGATAACAAAAGTGAATACCGCTTTCAGAGTGGCTTTGATACCAAATGATAGAAACTTCCCTAGGAATGCCCTCTGAAATTGGTACATGATAAGCCTTGCACTGAAATGAGCCCGAAAACAAGAAACGATCAAAGAGCGTGGATCGAAAGGTCACACAGAAGTTACATATAGCTTCTGATTTACCCTATAACAATCTCCCTTAGATATTATGCATCAAATTTTATTGAGTTAGATTGAAAGATATTACATACCAACAATCAAAGAAAGTTTTGACCAATGGATATTACACACCATGATCAAAAACAAGTTTAAGAAATACTCCCAAGATTCCAAAAATACAAACTCAACTCTTATTTTATTTCATTCAGATTACAACTTACTTATAAGACACTAAACTTGATCACAAAGCTAAATATTTATTAGTCTAAGAAATAACAAAACAGTGCATGAAAGAGAGATAATGTTCTTGAAACGAGCACTCCTTGCATGCAAGAGAGAAAAGCTTTCCTTGCAATTTATTCTCTAATTTTCGTCACTCTTTTTGGACAGAAAATAAACCACTTGTTTATGAATCTTTTTGGGCGTGTAACTTGTTAAAATGGGTTGGACATATTAGCAAACATCAGGGGCCATTTTCTGAATGACTTCCATGTCCATAACTTCATATATCAGCCTAAGATCACATCATACTCCTCCTCTTCAAAAAAATTTATCCTCAAATCTTGCTCTGGGAAGAAAGAAAAACTTGAACACACACACTTCTACACAATCTAGAAGATTTGTAGAATATTAATAACAAAACTCTTTTTTCTATTTTTTTTTAAGAAGATAGATAGATGAGAATGGTGGACAACAGAAGTGAATACCGCTTTCAGAGTGGCTCTGATACCAAATGATAGAAACCTCCCTAGGAATACACTCTGAAATTGATACATGATAAGCCTTGAATTGAAATGAGTCCGAAAGCAAGAAACGATCAAGGAGCGTGGATCGAAAGGTCACACAGACGTTACGGATAGCTTCTGATTTACCCTATAACAATCTCCCTTAGATATGACGCACCAAATTTTATTGAGTTAGATTGAAGGATATTACATACACCCAATCAAAGAAAGTTTTGACCAATGGATATTACACACCATGATCGAAAACAAGTTTGAGAAATACTCTCAAGATTCCAAAAGTATAAACTCAACTCTTATTTTATTTCATTCAGATTACAACTTACTTATAAGAGAGTAAACTTGATCACAAAGCTAAATATTTATTAGTCTAAGAAATGACAAAATAGTGCATGGAAGAGAGATAATGTTCTTGAAACAAGCACTCCTCATGCAATAGAGAGAAGCTTTCCATGCAATTTATTCTCTAATTTTTTTCACTCTTCTTGGACAGTAAATAAACCACTTGTTTATGAATCTTTTTGGGCTTATAACTTAATAAAAATGGGTTGGACATGTTAGCAAACATCATAGGCCATTTTCTGAATGTCTTTCATGTCCATAACTTCATATATCAGCCTAAGATCACATCATACTCCTCCTCTTAAAAAAGATTTGTCATCAAATCTTGCTCTCCGAAGAAGAAAGAAAAACTTGAACACACACACTTCCAAACAATCTAGAAGATTTGTAGAACATAAATAACAAAACTCTTTTTCTTCTTTTTTTGTAGAATATGGATAAATGAGAATGGTGGATAACAAAAGTGAATACCGCTTTCAGAGTTGCTCTGATACCAAATGATAGAAACTTCCCTAGGAATACACTCTGAAATTGGTATATGATAAGCCTTGCATTGAAATGAGCCCGAAAGAAAGAAACGATCAAGGAGCGTGGATCAAAAAGTCATATAGAAGTTGTGGATAGCTTCTGATTTACCCTATAACAATCTCCATTGGATATAATGCACCAAATTTGATTGAGTTATATTGAAGGATATTACACACTAACAATCAAAAAAAGTTTTGACCAATGGATATTACACACCATGATCGAAAACAAGTTTGAAAAACACTCTCAAGATTCCAAAACTATAAACTCAAATCTTATTTTATTTCATTCAGATTACAACTTATTTATAAGAGACTAAACTTGCTCACAAAGTTATATATTTAATTGTCTAGGAAATGACAATACAGTGCATGGAAGAGAGATAATATTCTTGAAACAGGCACTCCTTGCATGCAAGAGAGAGAAGCTTTCCATGCAATTTATTCTCCAATTTTTGTCACTCTTCTTGGACAGCAAATAAACCACTTGTTTATGAATCTTTTTAGGCTTGTAACTTGATAAAAATTTGTTGGAGATGTTAGCAAACATCATGTACCAATTTCTGAATGTCTTCCATGTCCATAATTTCATTTCCAATTTCATATATCAGCCCAAGATCACATCAGGACTGGTGCTGCTATTTGGTCTTTTGGACTTTTATCCCTTTTGGGCTTTTAGGCGTTTGGGCTTTCGGTTATCGTTTATGTTATTTTATATTTTAGACTTTGGGATTTATGTCATTATCAATATTTCGGATGTTTATCTTATGTTATGGATTTCCAGCGTGAATATGACTTTCGAGTATTTATAATTGGAGATATTATTTATTATTATGTTATTTTATTATTATTGGATTTTCGACAGTAGCGAGGGCGCTACATTTTGATATGAGAGCGGGTTTTGTCCCGGCTCTGACCCTGGATGGTGATTCGTGGAGACTTGGTTTTAACTTTGAAATGAAAACCAATAGCACCTTTCCATTCGACATCACTCTTTTATTTGTTGGTTTTTGGTGTTGAGTAGAAGTTAACAGATTAATTTCTGTTCCAGATGCCACTAAAGAGAAGAGCTAAATGTGTCCTACCCGCCATAGTTGATAGAGAGGCTGATGTTGAGCATGTGCAGCCTGATTGATCAGGATGCTTTGAGACAATTGGTTTAGGATGCTGCTATACAGGCCACTCATGAGGTAGTTCTGTAGATTGCTCGAGAGGCAGTAAGAGAAGCCGCTCAGAAGGCTGCCCGAGTAGCTGCTCATGAATTTGCTCGTCAGATGGCTGCAGCTCAGCAGACCCCGCCAGATTTGGTTCAGCATGATCAACAGGTTCCTGTTCAGCTGGTTCCATGAGTGTTTCAGGTTCCGCCACTACCACCCACCATTCCAGTGCATGTCTCTGAGGTTGATGAGACTTTTAACAGGATGATGAGACAAATGAATTTATGTGGACTTGGAGTATTTTGGTGGTACAGTGGATGCTACAGTTGCTCATGACTGAAAGCATAGGTTGGATAAGTGTTTGAGGACTATCTTGTGCCCAGCGAGACTCAAGCTGAATGTCCCTGAGCTATACTTGCGTGGAGATGCAGCAGTATGGTGGGATGGAGTGCGATTGATCCACCCTGGCGAGCTGACTTATGATGATTTCCTCTGTGCGTTCGACAAAAAGTACTTTCCCAAGGAAGCTTTGCACCAGAAGAAAAATGACTTCAAGCATTTGAGGCAGGCAGCAAAATCTGCCAGAGAGTATGAGCATGAGTTTAGCCGACTTTGCTGGTTTGCGGGTAACAGCATGGACGAGGAAGATTTGATCAGGAGATTTTTGGATGGGATACGAGTGAAACTTCGCGGTACATGCAATGTGGTCTCTTACACTAGCTTGGAGGATATGGTTGAGAAAGTCGCCGTTCAGGAAACATGTATGCCAGAGGAGCATAAGTTCATCAAGGCAGCTCCGCCTAAGTCAGGAAGGACTTTAGAGGCACAACATAGGACATGGGACAAACCTAGTATCCAGAGCTTTAATTGTGGGTTGTTTGGGCATGTTTCTAGAAATCGTCGGAAGTCATCAGATACTTAGTTTGCACCATCAACACCAGTAGCAGTGAGGAACTGTTATGGTTGTGGCCAGCCGGGTCATATCATCAGAGATTGTCCGAGGAGGGGCAATGTGGCACATCCACCACTACCCAAACGTTTAGCCATCACTCCACGTGTGTTTTTGGTTGGAGATCCCTAAGGAGCTGAGCCGATAGAGGGTATGTGTTTTTGTCATACCAATTATCATCCAAGCATTAAGATTTCACCGTATATGGCTTTTTATGGTAGACCTTGTCGCACACTGCTTTGTTGTACATAAGCAGGGGAGCGACGTGAGATAGAACTAGCAATGGTTAAAGAGACGATATAGCAGGTAGAGATGTTCAATTTGGATTAAGGAAGCTCATGACCGACAGAAGAGTGTGCAAATAAGGCCATAAGGATTTGGAGTTCCAGGTGGGTGACCTGGTATATACCTGAAAATGACGACATTTCAGGGAGGATCTAAGTCTCAGAAGCTAAAGAAGTTTAAACCAAGATATATGAGACCATATCTCATTTGTGGAGGGCATTGGAGCAGTTGCTTGCCAATTAGATTTATCAACAGAGTTGTCAGACTTCCATGATGTGTTCATGTGTCTGTTTTGAGGAAAGACATGAGAGAGCCAGAGCTCATCTTGCAGGCACCAATTGACCTTGGTAAAAATTTGTTTGTACTGTGTAAGCTAGTGCTAATTATGGATCGTCAAGTGAAAGCATTTCAGAAAATACCGATCGTGTTGGTCAAGCTCATTGGGAGAGAGATGGGATTCAGAAGGAGACTTGAGAGTCCGAGCTCTAGATGAGGATTGATTACCCAAAGCTTTTCCAGGATGTAGTAGGCAGTCGGCTCGTGACTTGAATTCAGGGAAGAATTCCTTGTTAGTGGGAGAGAGTTGTAACGACCCAAATTTAGGTTTCAGAAATTATTAGCCGGCTAAGGTCCTTACCTACTCCCCAAGACCTAATGTTTTGGCTATAAAACCCCACTATCTCTCTTTATTTGAGTTCTTGCAAAAAAAAAACAGAGGTGTTAGAGAGAGGGGTTTAGAGAGAGAGGGAGTTATAGAGAAGAAATGGATATTTCATGGAGAACCTTAGCCGCTAGAGAGTTTTAAGGTCGTCGCCGGATCCGCTTCACCCCAAGTTGAAGTCAAGCTCGTTGCCACCATTCGTCGTAGTCGGTAAGCGCCAAAAACCGCCATGCCATAAGGTTTAGTTTCATGCGTTTAGTAAATCGTAAATAACTCCTTAACCGTTGAGAATCTCGTGTATGTAAGGCATCATTGTGTTCCTCTTGTCGAGAAAAAACTGTACCCACCAACCTTCGTCACAATCATAGCCTGGACGAAGTTGCACGCGCCCAATGAAGTTTCGTTGTTTGCGCCCGTGCATTACACGCGCCGCCGCCGCCGCTGTCTCCATCGTCTGCCGCTGCCATCTCCAATGTCTGCCGCCGCCCTCTCCTTTGTCCTCCACCACCGTCCACCACCAGAGAATTTTCTGGTAAGCCATTGCTGCTTTCTCGCCACCGGTGGCCAGAGCCGGTGACTCGCCAGTGACTCGCCAACTCGGTCGAGTCAACCCGGTGAGTCAACTTGGTGATTCGGTCAACCAGTTGGTTTAATTGGGTTAACTAGGTTTAAATTGGTTTTGGTTCGGTTAGGTTAAACCGGCCAGTTAGGTCAAATTAATTTCTAGTCAAGGTTGATCGGGTTAACCTTTGACCAGCGGGTTGATTTTTGTGTAGATTTTGACTAGACCCATTTTTAACCATTCAAAAGGCTATATGACTTAGAATTTTGCCTTGATTTCAGATTTGGAGTCTATTAGAGCAACTGAAATTCATAGACACCATTTTTCCTCATTACTAAGGTGAAGGTTACTATGTTTAAATCTCAAAGTAGTTTAGTACTACCATTATGGAAAGTTTAGTTTCGAAACGTGATTCGTCTATGTGAATCAAGTTTCATTGCGAGTCTTGCTTGTTTATTATTAGTATTGATTGATAAATTGGAAATAGGATAATAGAGGATTCAACGATTGTGTGAAATGAATGATGTTGAGGACTGTTATATATAATATATATATAGTTATATAGTAGGGACTATGTGACGAGTGTGGGGTGTTGTGGTCAAAATTGGCCACAATGAAATCAGCGGCTCAAGTCCCCGGAAAATGCTTCTTCCAAGGTTTTGGCTCACCAAAGTTTTCAAAAATGATCAAACCACACGGAGCGAGTCACCATACGGCGATTCCCACACGTAACATACGGGTTGCCATATGGCTACCCGTACTCGTGAAACAGGGGTCGCGATATGGTGACCCGCACCTTGCAAGCACGGGTCGCCATATGACGACCAGCACTTGGAAAGCATGGGTCGCCTTATGGCGACCCGCACCCTACAAGCATGGGTCGCCATATGGCGACTGCACTCAGCGAGCACGGGTCGCCATATGGCGATCTGCACTTAGCAAGCATGGGTTACCATATGGTGACATGCACTCAGCAAGCATAGGTCGCCATTTTGCAAGCACGGGTCGTCATATGGCGATTTGCCCATCAAGGATACATGTCGTCATATGGCGACCAGAACCCTCCAGAACCGGGTCCCCATATGGCAACCTAGGCTCCTGAAAATCCGGGTCGCCAATTAGCGACCTTGTTTCTTTCAAACAGTATCGAAATACTCTAGGACCTTGCTGCCTCTCAATTCATCTTGATCGGAATACCCGTTGAGATTTTACAATAAAATCTAAGTAAAAGTCGACAAACAACTCCTAACTCTACAAATGCAGTTCCCAGCTCGCCATATGGAAGTTGGATAACTCCCTTTAGCTTCTCTCATGAACCTTGATAGAAACGCTATTCGTTTCATTCCAATCAGAGTTACCGTTCGAACTTTAAGATAAAAATCGCGAAGACTCATTTTTCGTATAAGTTTAAATGGATTGTATAAAATGGCAACGGTTAACACCAGAATTACCTAAACTATACGAGAAATTTGAACTCACATTAAATCAACGTCGTATCGAGAACTCTTTTCAGAGAAATCATAAAAACGATTAAAGTCAAAAAATGGTCCGAGAGGCCCAAAACATGGTTAAAGGCCCACTTACGATTTTGTACGAAACCAAGCCCGGAGATGCTATGACGGTTTATTTTTGTTCGCAGGAGAAGATAAATGCTAAAGTTAAAGATAAATATGAGGATTCAGCGGATAAATGTAAAGATCGGAGGAAAAAAGGGAATATTCCCAAAGTGATAAACTCGACCAGGGGAAGAAAAAGAAGCACCAAACCGCCTTGAAGAGGAGTGTATAAGAGAGGACGAGACTACAGACAAAAGGGAGACGATTTTTAGCATTCACAACAAACTTAGAGCAATAGGCATTTATTTCCGTTTTTAATGTCAAGCTACGACTCGATTAGGATTTTACAGTCTTAGGTTGCTAGAACTAGGAAATCGCCAACAACTCTTGTGGCCGAGGCTCTTTCCTTCTTGTAAACGCTTGAACGCAGATTCATAATAAGATTTCTTTCGCTCTCTCTCTTCGTTTTATTGATTCTTTGATATTTTGTTTGTTCTCATCGTTTGATTGTGTTGTGTTTGGTTTAAAGCAGATTATCCAGGATCGCCTGGAAAATTAGGGTTTCCTGACTTCCTAAGTTTACGGAAATCGACAGTGTGGATTTCTGTTCCCACACGGGGTTTAGAGATGTCTGAACGATCGACGCAGCGGGTGTGATATTGTGCGGAGACCCAGAGGCGTTTGAGCAAGCGACGCAGCGGGTGTTATGCGGGGGTACAAAGAAGTACCAGCGACGCAACGGGTCTTGTGCGGGGGTACAAAGACATTTGTACTAGTGACGCAGCGGGTGTTATGCGGGAGTACGTAGACAGACTGTACTAGCGACGCAACGGGTATGTATATCCTTATGAGAAAAGGTGTGGTGTAAAGAGTATATGTATACTATGAGCGCATGGGTATTAGTTGGACTAGACGTATATTGATTGTTCTGTGTGGTGTAGGCACCGTGTTTGTTTCATGCTAGAGCTAGACTTACATAGTCGTAGTGCTATGTAGTGAGTCAGTGGTTTGCGGTCTAGCATCCCATACCTCATTGAGCGACTCCATGTTGCTCACCCTCCTTTTTTTCCCATTTCAAGTGAAACCGACGAGCATGAGTGATCATATTAGACTAGTGCTGCTATTTGGGGTTTTGGACTTTAAGGCCTTTGGGCTTTCAATTATCATTTATGTAATTTCGTATTTTAGACTTTCGAATTTATGTCGTTATCGATATTTTGGATGTTTATTTTATGTTATGGATTTCCAACGTGGATATAACTTTCGAATATTTATAAGTGGAGCTATTATTAACTCTTATGTTATCTTATTATTATTAGATTTTGACAATAGCGAGGGCGCTACTTTTGGGGTCTTCAATCCTTCATAGCTTGTGTATGTTTGTATCCTTTGTTTCTTGTGAAGATCCACCATTGTGGCGCTTCTTGCTATGGACCTGAGAAGCTAGTTCGTATGGGTGAGATGGCTTTTCTTCAGCCGAGGTGTGCTCCATTTATTGAGTAATCTATTGAACCTGATTTGGGGCTTCGTTTTCTGTGGAGAGAGAGCTCCTAGCTGATCCAGCTTTCTTAGAAGGGCCTCTAAGTTAAATGGGTGTAACTACCGCTGTTTGAAGTTTTAGAGGTAGCAATCACAGACTCTTATTACCAAAATGGTTGTGTTTATACCCTCTCGGTGTTGATTTTTGCTCTAAAGAAGTGTAGTTGGGAGTTCGAAGAAGTTGTAAGACTCATTGTATCTGATATTTTAAGGGTAGTCTACGAATACCTTATTGTATTTGATATTTTAAGGGTAGTCAACGAGCACCGTGAGATTATGTGATTGGTTTGTGATTTATCCATGCTCTGTTACTGTGGTATTAGGAAGCTTTAACTATATAGTGTGTGTTTGGTCTTTGATATACTGATATCGTAGCTTAGTGGTATGATAGTCGTTATTTAGTGGTAGATTTGTTCTCGTTTGTTTTCTTAGTGTGTTTTCTTTTTGTTATTAGTCATATCTGTCAAAAATTTAAAATATTATAAAACATTTTTACCGAAAAATAAAAAAAGGTTGAACACGTCACGAAATAAATGTCTTTTTGTAGCGATGTTGTCAAATGATGCAAACTCAATTTGCAAAAGTCTTGCTTACTATATAAGTATATAGTATACACATAACTTTACTAATACATGAGGGTCTTTTTTGTGAAACTGGCAAATATGGAGGGTTCCTTTGACCTTTAGGTTTTAAGAATGCGCAGTCTGTCTCCGCTTGTTTTTCTGCGTTCCGTTGTTCCAGAAAGATGGCGGAAGAGAAGGTTAGAGATGAAGCGATGCAGATCCTTGGAATGTTTCAGATCCTTCCGAGACTTGTCGTTTTTGATCTCGATTATACTCTCTGGCCTTTTTACTGGTAACGTTTCTCTCTAATTCTTCATTTGATTCATCAATTCAAAACATATCAACTGACTGTGTAATTTGGGTTTGAGTTTTCGTCTGAATCGGGGAATGAATTCGTCCAAAATATTGTAATTTTAGTCTCGAATGGTCAAATTTTGGGTAGGGTTTGTCTTATTAGAACTTTTGTGGAATGAGGAACAATCTGGAAAGAGATGATCAAAATGTTTGTTTGCTTCCATTACAGTGAATGTCGTTCTAAACGCGAAATGCCGCCTTTGTATCCACAAGCAAAGGGTATAATGAGTGCTCTTAAAGAGAAAGGAATTCAAATGGCGATTGCTTCCAGATCTCCGACTTCAGATATTGCTAACACTTTCATTGACAAACTGAATATTAAGTCCATGTTCGTGGCCAAGGTTCTTTTCAAACATGTTCTTATGATTTTTCTCTCTTTCTGTCTTTCTCTCTGACTACTTTAGGGATATGTAGTGGGTCACTGTGTTAGCAAATCATTTTCTAGTGCTGTTTGTACCGAATTTAAATCTTTTCGGGACTGTTTCAGGAAATATTTTCGAGTTGGACTCACAAGACTGAGCATTTTCAAAAGATACATACAAGGACAGGGATGCCGTTTACTGCCATGCTCTTCTTCGATGATGAGGACAGAAACATTAAATCAGTTAATAAAAACTACTTTTTGTGCTTTCTTCAGCTTTACATCGCGTTTGCTTGATATGACTAATTCTTTGTTGTTTAAACAGGTTTCGGAAATGGGAGTGACAAGCATCTTGGTGGGTGATGGAGTTACACTTGGAGCACTCAGACAAGGGCTTACTCAATTTTCTCAAAACCATAACACTATCGAGAAGAATAAACAGGTTTGGCGCAACAAGTATTCTGGAAAGGCTGCCTCATCTGAGACCGACGAACACTGATATTTCCGGTTTCCAGAGTTGTAACCCATACCATTCTGGTGATCCACCATTATTTACTGTAACTTAATTGCATGGATACGTGAAGATTTGTGTTGAAGATTCTAGCTCTCAATACTGTCTTTGTTACAGGGATGTTCCTTAAGTAACTGTGTTTCCTATGAAACTCCCAGAAAATGGTGGTGCTGGTGCGTAGTTGAACATTAAATTATGTATGTATGAAATGTAAGGGATTCCATCTAAAGTATGTCATGAAATAAGTTTTCAACAAGTTGGGTAGATGAATGAACAGAAACATACATCTTTCTCACTGATAAAAACATGTCTTGACAGATAGGGTCAATGTTGTTTGAGGTAATCTCCAAATTGAGACCATCCACTTTGATACGCTGGTTAGGTTTCAGATAAGGATATTTACCTAGCATGCATCTACTATATAGCTAGACTGGTGGTGCAATCGTAGTTTATAGTACAACTTTTTCATCTTGTTCACTTATATGGCCTCCAAACCCGTAAAATCCTATGTTTCCTCTTGATGGTTATAGGACAGAGTTGCTGGGAACAGTCATATTTCATGTCATATCATAAAGTCTTAGCTTATGTTGTGGTGGATTTTTAAAACTCATTTTTCATCCTATCAAGATTTTGAAAAAAAAAATAGATTTTCTAAATTATAGAAAAACTAGTTTTACAAATAAGTACACATTTATAAACAAAAACTAAAATCCAACATTTTCAAGTTATGTTGCTAGATAATAATTTTACAATTATTTATTTATTACAAATTTCACTTAACAGCACCATTATTTATGGGTTTTCAAAATCAATATCTCATAAAATTCAACATGAAATAAAATAAATTAAGGATGTTTTACAAAATTAACCCAAAACAAAAAGTTAAATGCAAAACTAACTTATGTTTTTTTTTGGAATTTTCATGTGCCTTTTGTACCCTAAAAACCTAGACTATTCACGAAAATGCCATTATTTTTTTTTCTTTTCGAAATTGATTGTTTTACTTTATCATCCTCATCTTCATCTCTTATTTACAATATTGTCATTGTCATCAATACATCAACCACCATGAACAACCAATTTGAAGCTCTTAATGCACATAAAATTTGATTTTCACTCTTTCTAAATCATTTCTTATGCAAAAAACCTACATCTCTCTTCACTTTCTCTCTATATTCACCCAAAACTCAATCTTTTGAATCTAAACATTCAAATATTCATGTACCCATTCAAGTTCATAATTACTGGTCATTAAAGAGTGAGATCGATTTCTGGATGAATTTCTGTGTGTTTTGAGAAGCTAAGCAAGTTACCTCAGTCGTTGAAGGTATGAAATCAAAACTCTTTTCTGCACTGTACGTCGGAAGACTTACCTGTAAGTCGTCTGACACCCAGACGACTTACAATGAAGTCGTCTGGGAGTCAGACGACTTACAAGTAAGTCGTCTGGTCAATGCGGAGGTTAGTTTTGCATTTGACTTTTTTAATATTTTCTTGAGACAACTTCCACATAAGTCGTCCAGATTTTCAATGTTAACAAAAAAAAATCGAAATTTATTCAGACGACTTACATGTAAGTCGTATGGAATAAACAAGTTACTTTTGCAATTGATCGAATTGTATCAGAAAGTTGACTGGCCAGAGACGACTTACATGTAAGTCGTCAAGCCGACGACTTCCAGGTAAATCGTCTAACATTTTCTCAGAATGTTGACTCGGTTGAGACGAATTCCAGACGACTTCCAGGTAAGTCGACTTAGGTTACTTTTGCAATTGATAATTTAAACTTAGATATTAAATTTAAAGTAGACGACTTCCTGGAAGTCATCTGTCGAACAAAAAGTGACGTCCGGATTTTTGAGACGAGAATCTAGTCAAACCTTTAGTTTCGACAGACGACTTCCAGGAAGTCATCCATTGGACGACTTCCTGGAAGTTGTCTACTTAAAATTAAATATCTAAGTTTAAATTATCAATTGCAAAAGTAACCTAAGTCGACTTACCTGGAAGTCGTCTAGAATTCGTCTCAACCGAGTCAACATTCTGAGAAAATGTTAGACGATTTACCTGGAAGTCGTCTCTGGCCAGTCAACTTTCCGACACAATTCAGTCAATTGCAAATGTAACATGTTTATTCCAGACGACTTACATGTAAGTCGTCTGAAAAAATTTTGATTTTTTTTTTGTTAACAAAGGACGACTTATTTGGAAGTCGTATGACTGGACGACCTCACTTTAAGTCTTCCTTTGTAAATATTCAATTGCAAAAATGACCTAAACGAACGACTTCCAGAGCAGTCGTCTAGGTCAATCATTAATAAACTTTCATTTTTTCAAAATTTTTAATGGATTTATAATATTTTCTTGTTAATTCATGTATATTAGTCAATATTGCGGCTACTGAATGAAATTTATAACTTAATTGGTGATATTTATGAGCTTACCAACATACATGTTATTAACCTTCTGTTTATAGTAGATGACTTCCAGGAAGTCGTCCAAGTCGTCTCTCTTAACTTTTTTGAATTGCTTTTCTATGTTTGCTAATGTGATTTAATTTGATTCTCTGCAGATGATATGTCATATAACTGTAGTATACGGAGAATGGTCACTGAAAGACGACTCTTGGGATTTTGTGGTTGATAAAGTTAAAGGAGCGAGAATATTCTTTTTGAGTGAAAGTTCTACACATGCCGAACTTATTAAAATTGTTGTAGAAAATTATAACATGGAAGCAGAGGTTTTGGAGTTAACCTATTTATTAGTAGAAGCAATGATGCATCAAAACACTCCTCATATTCATGTTACAAGTGATAGACAAGTTTGAAACTTGATCGAGATCACTAAAATGCATGATGTACGTCTTTCTGTTTCAAGCCGAATGAAGCTGAGAACGGTTATAGAAGCTGAAGATTCTAATAAAATTTCAGAGAAATGGGAAGAAGATGATGATGGGGTTGAAAATGATGATTGGGAGGAGGATGTTAACTTGCCTGAAGCTGAAAATGATGATTGGGAGGACGATGTTAACTTGCCTTAAGCTGAAAATGATGATTGGGAGAAGGATGTTAACTTGCCTGAAGCTGAAAATGATGATTGGGAGGAGGATGTTAAAGCGGAAGATCTTGGTGAAGATTATAGTGAGGATGAGGATGAGGATGATGAAGAGGATGAAGAAGATAATATATGTTTTGAGGATCTGAAAGAGACATATGGTAGTGAAGGAGGAAGCTCGAATGCCACTAATATTTATGTCAACCAGAGTTTTGTTAGCAAGGATGCACTAGTTTCAACGCTGCGATAGATAGCGTTGAAGCGTAAGTTCT
Source organism: Sinapis alba (assembly GCA_012274485.2). NCBI lineage: Eukaryota > Viridiplantae > Streptophyta > Magnoliopsida > Brassicales > Brassicaceae > Sinapis > Sinapis alba. Next base: position 60,721 of record MU105692.1, on the reverse strand, counting down.
CCTTCAGAATATTCAAGTCAACAAAAAATCTATTTGTGGCAACTTGTCGTGTTAATGGGTGTGGATGGAAGCTTAGAGCTAGTGTGAAATATGGAACAAACACGTTTTGGGTAACCAAGTATCTGAGCACTCATACATGTTCGGTTTCGGACCGACTGGCTGTGCGGAAATATTGTACTCCGAAGTATGTTGGTAGGCTTTTCATCGATCGCGTTGGAATCATTGATGGGTTGAATCCGACGCATATCAAAGATGCGATGAAAAATATGTTTGGCATAACTCTAGATTACACCACCTCATACAGAGCATTGTTATATGCGCAAGAATTGGTGAGAGGATCAACAGAAGATGGGTATGAGCGTTTATCTTCATATTTGGAGCAAATCAAATTATCAAATCTGGGTTCTATCACTAGTATAGAACTTGATTCTGAGAGTAGATTTAAGTATCTATTTCTATCTTTGGGAGCTTCTATTGCTGGATTTCAGTTTCAAAGAAGAGTCATCGTGGTGGATGAGACTCACCTAAGTGGGAAGTATAGAGGTGTTATATTAGTAGCAGCTGCACAAGATGGCAATCTTCAAATATTTCCGTTGGCTTTTGGAATTCTGGATGCTGAAAATGAAGATTCTTTGGAATGGTTTTTCACAAAATTGAAGACTTGTATAACTGATCAGTTTGCTTTGGTGATAGTCTATGACCGGCACATAGGCATTATAAAGGCTTGTACAAAGTACTTCTTTGGGCAACCCGAAGAATATGTTATTATCACCTACAACAGAACATTGTCAAAAACTTTAAAGAAAAGCATCTCTTATACTTGGTCAAAGGTGCTGCGTATGCTCATACACTTGACGATTTTAATCCGTACATGGACGAGATACAGAGTGCAAACCCGGCTCTTGCAACATATTTGGAGGAAGCCGACGTGGCTCTATGGTCAAGGGTTCATTGTCAAGGAGAAAGGTTCAACATAAAAACGAGCAACATCGCTGAATCTATTAATTCTGCACTCAAAAAAGTAAGAGGATTTCCCATACCATTCCTTTTGGAGTTTATAAGGGAGAAGCTAGGAAGGTGGTATTGGAAAAGAAGAGAAGATGCTTTGAGTCTCACATCTGAACATAGCCGAAAAGTTGAAAGCTTATTGGCGGTTCGTTCAGAGCTAGCGGATCATTTGACCGTCCAACCAATCGATGGATGGCGATTCTTTGTAACATGAGGTATCCGAAACTGTATTGTTGATTTGGAACATGGAAAGTGTGTTTGTGGTGTATATGCAGTGGAGAAAATACCTTGCTCACATGCCATAGCAGCTGGAAATCATGTTGGATTGCATATCTCTACCCTAGTGTCATCGTTCTACTCAAAGGATACTTTGTTTGCAGGATACTCACAAAATATATATATCCTCCTGCTGGAGAAGTTAAGGCAAGCAAATGTCTTCCACCGAATGTAAAGCGTCCATCGGGAAGATAAAAGAAATCAAGATGACAATCTTGGTTGGAGCTTTCGAGGATGAAAAGACACAAACCCATGAAGCAACACATGGTTTATAGATGTTCAAACTGCAAAGAAACAGGTCATACAGCTCCACATTGTGAGAACTGATCTTCTGGATGACTTCTGGAAATCGACTGGAAGTCATCTGGAAGTCGTCTGGAAGTCGTCTAGTGGAAGTCGTCTGTATGTAGTCGTCTGGAAGTCGTCTGGTGGAAGTCGTCTGTTAGTCGTATGGAAGTCGTATGTATGTCGTCTGGTGGAAGTCTTCTGGTGGAAGTCGTCTGGTAGACGTATGGAAGTCGTCTGTATGTCTTCTGGTAGTAGTCGTATGTATGTCGTCTGGAAGTCGTTTGGAAGTCGTCTGTATGTCGTTTGTATGTCGTCTGGAAGTCTTTTATCTTCTTATTATGATCTTGTTATGAATGTTATTATGATCTTGTTATGAATGTTATTATCATTTTGTTATGAATGTTATTATGATCTTCTTATGATCTTATTATGTTCTATTCGTTTGTATGTCGTCTGTATGTCGTCTGGAAGTTGTCTATATGTCGTCTGTAAGTCGTCTGGTGGAAGTCATCTGGAAGTCGTCTAGAAGTCGTCTGTTATGATCTTGTTATGATCTTGTTATGAATACAGAATATAAAATAATCCAACTTCCAAATATATACAATGATCTTGTTATGAATACATAATACAAAATAAGCTTAGAAAAATGACTTATACAAAAAATGACATATACAAAATAAGCTTACGAAATAAGTTTTTCAGTTTTGGGTTAGGGTTAGAAGACTTCCACACATAAGTCGGCTGGTAGTAGACGACTTACAGACAAGTCTTCTAATCAAACATGCCCTGGTTGACATCAACATCAGTTATCTCTGTTTGATGGGCGTCGAGGATCTCTTCAAATATATCCATCGCCATCTTCTCCCTAATAGCCTTGCTGTTCTTGGGATTCAAGGAACGAGAAAATGGAAAGCCAAGTGTATGACATTCAATGTACTTCAAGGCGAAGAGGCCACAATCTCCACTTTCACACTGAGGTGCATTCACAACCTCATACGTGAATGGCTCCAGTGAGTATTTGCAACGTTCTTCAACTGTCGCAGCGCACTCAACAAGCAAATAAGGGACCATATTGACAAAAGGCGCCATTATTTGATCCAGCTGTGCTTTTCTAATACATCCAACAATGCTGTCTCAGACGACTATGTGCCTCTTAGGGATCGATATTCAAATAGCAAGCCAATGACTGTTCTTGTAGTTCACTGGTGCATATATATCATCGACATGTGTCCCCCAAATCTTGTTCGTCTGGAAAAATGAGGGTACAACGGCTCCGTATAAATCCCACGCCCCCCAGGAAGCCTTCTTCCTAAACTGTTTGCATCCGGCTCCAAACTCAGCCAATCCAGGTATTTGCTCATCTACCATTGTGTAAAGACATGATCAAGAATACACATTCTTTCACTCCTAAACATATGTGGATCATTGGTGTACCGTTTCCTCAGCACATTGATAAAAACATCCATATGCTGCAATGAAAAAGAATAAAAGTCAGACGACTTAACAAATATGGAAGACTTAACTAGGTCTTCTAACCTGGACGACTTCCCAGACGACTTACAGAAAGTCGTCTGGTAAGTCGTCCAACTAGACGACTTCCTGGAAGTCGTCTGGTAAGTCGTCTCACTAGACGACTTCTTGGAAGTCGTCTGGTAAGTCGTCAAGGTTAGAAGACCTAGTTAAGTCTTCCATATTTGTTAAGTCGTCTGACTTTTATTCTTTTTCATTGCAGCATATGGATGTTTTTATCAATGTGCTGAGGAAACGGTACACCAATGATCCACATATGTTTAGGAGTGAAAGAATGTGTATCCCTTCAGATGTTTTGCATTCCTCGGCCTCTTCGGTCTCTTTCACCTCTTTGGCCTCTTCTGCATCTCTAGCCTCTTTGGCCTCTCTGACCTCTTTTGCTGCTTTGGCGTCTTCGGCCGATTTGGCATCTCTAGCCTCTTTGGCTGCTTTGGCATCTCTGAGTGCTTTGGCTGCTTTGGCATCTCTGAGTGCTTTGGCTGCTTTGGCCTCTTTGAGTGTTTTGGCCTCTTTAGCTGCTTTGGGTGCATCGGCCTCTTTAGCTGCTTTGGCTGCATCGGCCTCTTTAGCTGCTTTAGCTGCATCGGCCTCTTTAGCTGCTTTAGATGCTTTGGCTGCCTTGGTCTCTTTGGCCTCTTTGTCTGCAATGACCTCTTCGGCCTCTTTGGTTGCATTGGCCTTGGCCTCTTCGGCCTCTTTAGCTGCATTGGCCTTGACCTCTTCGGCCTCTTTAGCTGCACTGGCCTCTTCGGCCTCTTTGAATGCATTGACCTCTTCGGCCTCTTTGGTCCCTCTGGCCTCTTCGGCCTCTTTCATCTCAGTGTCCTCTTTGGACACACTCGGGTCTCCTTTCTTCGCATTTACACTTTCACTCAAGTGAACCAAAGAAGACGACTTAAAATCTTAACCCAAAAGAATAAAAGCCAGACGACTAACCAGACGACTTAACAGACGACTTACCAGACGACTTCCAGAAAGTCTTCTCGGGTAAGTCGTCTGGTAAGTCGTCTCCCCAGATTGCAATGAACATTGAGAAAAACAAAGAACCATAATATTTTATAAAATTTGAACCAACAATGCATTCGGATTTACAAAAGAAGCAAATAATTTTTTATACTATATTTCTTAGAAGTTCTTCCGAATTTTTTTTCTGGGAGAGATACTAACCCCGAGTTCGTCCGTGCGTTTAGAGAGTTCAAAAGGGGTGTGAGGAGCCTCATTAGAAGCAGTTCCTTTGGTGCTTTGGCAAGCTGCTCCAGAGCTTCGACCCTTTCGGCAACAACTTCGACCCTATCGGCAACATGTTTGATCTCACTAAGGATCATCCCAAAACCATCCCTCATGGCATCAGCCATTTGCTTTATCCCATTTTCAAAAACTTCTTGGGTAATCCAACCCACAGGAGCCTCCCCTGCCTCTCGAGGAGTCTCTTCTGCCTCTCGAGGAGACTCTTCTACCTTCACAGTAGTCTCTTTGCGAGCTTTCTTTCGAGGTCTCTCTTCCTTCACAGTAGTCTCTTCCTTCACATAACCCTCTTCATTCTTTGCATACACGACTACAGACTTTTGATTGGACCCCAAGGTAGCACCGACGACTTCCCAACATTCTATGGTCCAGTGATGATTCTCATTCCACATAACTTCGACAATGTGGTCTGCGGCCTTATCCTCTACATCATGGTCCCATTTTGGCCACATTTCATTAGTGTCCTTCTTCTTCAAAAAGTTCAGCACTACACTCTGCAGAAAAAAATAAAATATAAACTTAGACGACTTACAGCCGACTTACAGCCGACTTACCAGACGACTTAACTATAAGTCTTCTCACCAGATGACTTATATACGACTTATAGTTAAGTCATCTGGTGAAAAGACTTATAGTTAAGTCGTCTGGTAAGTCTTCTGACTAGAAGACGTACCAGAAGACTAAACTATAATATGTTATAAGTCTTCTGATGAAATTAACTGTCTTATGATGGCATCTTTAAGAAATCTACGTCCTTTGCCACCATTGTAAGCCAGCAGAGGTGGAGACGGTTTGTTTTGTACCGGATGACCATACTCAGCTCCGAATTCTGGCAGAGCATAGTACACCCACACCTGGATCACTTGTACAAACCCATCAATAGTATAGAATTTTGTTAAATCTTTATTCCACAGTGAGTCTATCAGCACCTTGAACGCGACTCTCCCCCCATGAATAATTTTCAAACTCTTCTAAATCCATCACTAGCCTTGCAAGACTAGCTGGGTTACAGTTAAGAACTTTCTTCCTTCAATGAATCCTGTGAAGATGGCTAGGTATCCCATCCGCATCCGATCATCCCGAGACCACTTTGAACATCTCTTACATGCTGCTATTATCAGCTCCGTAGTAGGACCAGCATCGATACCAACACCCAGAAGCTGCCAGAAAGCAATCGTCTCCTCCGTAACCTCACACCTCAGATTTTCGAGGTTCTCAACGTAATCGCAGTTGAGACCAGTGAGGTGTTCAAACTCAATCAGAGAAAACCTCGCCGGTTCTGGACCAATAAGACACCAAAGCTCATACTTCTTCTTGATGTCAAGCTTGAAACAGAGCATAAAAAGAACCAGCCTTGATGCCCAAGCAAAATTCAGCTCCTTGAACTTGAGGAAGACTCCCAACTTTGAGTCCCTCAGCTCCTGGTATTCGTCTGGATGTAGAGCATCCCTAATGGCAGTAAACAACTTCGTATCATCAGTATGATACAAAATGCTTTTGACTGGTTCGGGCTCTTCCCCTAAGGTAAATAACCTCTTTGGGAGTTCTGGTAAATCCATTTTAAGTCTGCAAAACAATCAAAACCGACATCTCAAACACAAACCAAACAGAGAAAGGTTTATAAACTAGTAAATTTAGGGGGTAGAAGACTTCCTGGTAAATCGTCTAGGTAGGATGTGTGTAGATGACTTCTTTGTAAGTCGTCTAGGTAAGAAGACTTTCAGATAAGTCGTCTGGTACTAGACGACTTATCTGAAAGTCGTCTGGCACAATACGACTTACCTGGAAGTCATCTGGAAGATGACGACTTACCAGGAAGTCTTCTGGAACATCGTGTTAAACTTACAGATCTGAAAATCGTGTTAAACCTATAGATCATACGTTTGTAGTAACTAACTAGATTGAACAGCTACAAATGGATGTACTTACAGTCAGAGGCGAAGAAGTATTGGTCGTCAACGACAACAGTGGTTACAGATCTGCAAAACAAGAAGGGAGATAAGAGGTAAGACTATAAAAATTAGGGTTTTAACGGCGGCGAAAACGATTCTCCTTAAGCAAAACACTGAACGACGGCAAGGAGGAAGAACTTACCGGTAGTGAGATCGACGGCAAAGTTTAACGAAACTCAAACGTTTAGATCTGGAAAAAAATGAAGAGGGTTAAGTTACTCTTCCTCGGACGTAATGGAGAAACGATATTCGACGGCAGAAACGAGGTTACCAGTAGTGAGATCGACATAAAACGGCTAGAGGTGTCGACGGAAGACGGCTACGATTTCGACGGAAAAATCTCCTTTGAAATCGTCTTCAAAATCGCCTTCAAAATCGCCTTCGAAATCGCCTTCGTAATCGCCTTAAAGAGAAAACGGCTAGGGTTTCTTTTTTTTCCTAGCAAACAGTGAAAATAACAGTGAAAAATAACTATTTATATTTTTAGTAAAAAAGTGGTTAGATAAATGTAATTTGGTAAAAGTAAAATTTATGTACGGTTTGGACGACTTCCGGGTAAGTCGTCTAAAACCTGGACGACTTCCAGGAAGTCGTCCGAAACCCTATAATATAAAATGTAACTCAAATAACTAACAAAATAACATTTAAACATGTCGCTAAACTTAATATCAACTTTAAAAGTGTTTAATATACACAAATCTAAACACATATACCTTAAATATAAAATTTTCAAGAGAAAATTTAAGCTTCCAACCTCTTACCCCTAAATGTACATACAATACTACAACATATGTTACCAAACCCTTAACCAACTAATACCATCACTTACTTCATTCATTTCATCTAGGTTTAAATCAATTTAATTTAATTAGATCTTAATTTATATCATTTAGAAATATTTATAATTACATTATAACTCTTCCAGACGACATCCTGGAAGTCATCCAGGAAAAATTCCAGACGAATTCCAGGAAGTCGTCCAGGAAAATTTTCAGACGACTTCCAGGAAGTCGTCCAGAAAGTCGTTTCGCAGAAGATCTAAGAAATTGCACATATGACTTACTGGAGTTAAATTCGTAAAAAACACACTGTTTTTTTTTGTTTGGTCATAAGGGGCTTTTGGCATTTTTACACTGTTTTTTTTGTTTGGTTTGGGTTATTTTTGCATTTCATTCAAGTAAGAGTTTAGATTTGCATTTTAAATCAAGTTTTAGATCAATTTTGGCAATTTTTCCATAAATTAATATCTCAAATGTTGAGACATCCCGTCAAAATATCTTAAATGAGATATTTTAAGATTATTTTGCAGGGTATCTCAACATTAGAGATACTCATTTATTTTGTTTTATGTTGGTGTTTGTGAAATACTAATGCTGAGAAACCATTGATAAGAGTGCTTTAGGGCACATGTATGTAAGACATTTATATTTTTAAATGTATTGTCATCCAATTAATACACATAATACATTTATATATTTTCTCCATTTATGTACTTAAAGAATTTCTTATTTATAAGTTTTAATTCTTAAAGTTAATCTTCTCTAAATCAAATGCTCTACTGCTTTTAACTGCAATTTTGTTTTGGGAAAATTGCAAAAATTGACATAAAACTTGATTTTAAATGCAAACCTAAATCTCTATTTGAATGAAATACAAAAGTAATCCAAACTAAATAAAAAAGCAGTGTAAAATTACAAACATCCCCTTATGACCAAACAAAAAAATAGTGTGCTTTTTACGAATTTAACCCTAGTAAGTCGTCTACGCATTTTCTTAGATCTTATGCGAGACGACTTTCTGGACGACTTCCTGGAAGTCGTCTGGAAATTTTCCTGGACGACTTCCAGAAAGTCATCTGGAAGAGTAAATCTTAGAGTAAATTATAGAGTGGGGTTGGAGATGCTCTTACAATATAAAACTGGGGACAATGTTGTATAAGTCAGGGGGAGGTTTCTACTAATGTTGTGTTCTGTTTTGAGCGCCAGTTAGTCGTTTTATTAGTTTTTATAGAGTCAAGAAGGGGACAATGAAATTTTCTTGGAATGATACCAACTAACAACTCTCTAGCACCATTCTAAAGATACTAAAAGGCATAGCCGCAGTGGACCAATACCGATTGTAACATCCACGCTTGCTCAGAACATTTGAAGGAACCAAAATTGACCTCCAACCTAATCAATTTATCTCCTTGTCTTAGGATTTGGCATACATTGGATTGGATTCTTCTTGCAAGTCTGGAAGGTAAAAGTCTGTGTGCTTCTGATTCTCCTTTTCCCCTCTTTGGTATCTATAGCTAAAGAAAAGAAAAGATTTAAATAATTGCTTGAGATGCAAAGCGGTAGGAACATTTCCTATGACCCCACTATTCTAATTCAATGGGATGATCACACAAATTTGGAAGCAAGGGGTAGGAACATTTCCTATGACCCCACTATTTGCCTACACTTTGAAAGAGAAAGAAAAAAAAAGTAACGAAAAAGAAAAATTCAAAGAAGAGAGAAAGAGAAAGGAAAGGAATCAGAGAAGACTGCTTGAAAAACTTGCTTGAATAATGAATCCATGTGTCCTTTGATCGATACTCACAAGATAAAGCCTGCACTTTATTTTATGCTAAGAAATGAGAATAGTAGAGGGGTATGTCAAATGATATCTGGTGAGTTGTGGTATAGCAAGGTTCCTAAAGCTAGTGGTAAAGTACATGACACTATTTTACGATGTGGTTGCAACAAAGTAGATGTGAATGTGGTGTTCCTAAGAACTGGTGAGTCTCTGCGTTTTCAAACCTCTTTCACAGGACTACTCATAGTTTTGCTTGGCAACCAAAAAAATGGTAAGTCTGGGGAGTTGATAGGCCTTAGATTTTATCACTTTAAGGCCTTGATATAAGTATTAGTAGAGTCTATTGTATGTTTTTGGAGTCTATTTTAAATTCTTTACAGGCCATGTACGTTTTGGAATACTTTGGTGATTATGGAGCATTCTGGAGCTATTTGAGATGCAGAATAATACAGACGTGTCAGAAGTGTAGCAACAGATGAAGGCCTTCCAGATATCCTCTGGAACTCATCTTTTTATAAAAGATAGAGAATTGAGTTACCTTTCCAGTGCCACCAGCTTGAGGACAATCCAATGGTTATATCTAAAGTTATGACAGTTTTACTAAACAATGGTATGTCTGACTCGCGAGAGAAAGCTGTCCGAAGATATGAAGAGGTGTCGATCGACACAAGACCTTAGTGTCGCTTGACACCAATGCGAGCAGATGGTTCGAGTCTTTTTCTATACTGACATGGGCCCATAAGTCATCAATAATTACAGAATTACCCCTGGCCGACTTTTCTTTTTTTGAAACACTTTTTTTTTTTGAAACTCCTTTGGTTTTAATATCTATTCTATTCATATATGATTTCTATTTCATCTATCATATTTGAGTAATCATCCTGTTAGATTTAGGGTTGATGTGGTACTGGTGATTATTATAAAGTTATAGAATTGCTAGGTGAATTATTATATCCTTCATTAGAACTGTTCTTACTACTTGTGTTCTAGAATAGCTAACTAGATCTATTGATACACCATTGATTTGACCCACTTTCACCCTTTGTTTAAAGGTATTTTAAGATATAGTTATTATGTTTTGGAGCCTATTAGGTATGTTTACAGGTTCAGGAGTGTTTTGGAGTAAACTGGTGATTTTGGAGTATTTTGGAGAATAAAAGTGATTTCACCCGAGCTGACCATCAAACCAGACCAGAGGTCAATATTCAGAGTTAACAATCGATCGATGCACACTCTGTGCTGTCGATCGATACAGAAGAGAAGACACGACAATCGAAGATAATAATCGATCGATGCACATCCTGTGACATTGATCGATGCACATCCTGTGACATCGATTGATGCACATCATGTGACATCAATCGATGCACATCCTGTGACATCGATCAATACTGAAGCCCGTTTGGTTGCAGCCGACTTATGGCCCACGACTTCACCAAATTACAAGATTATCTCTGATGAGTTTTTAACCTAATAGAGATTTATATATACTTTCCTAAGTGTTAGGAGACAAGAAGAGATTTTGTGACAGAGAGTTTTCTATTATTATTTTTTTCTAGAGAGAGTTGGAGAGAAGATCCAGAGAGATTTGTGATTGGAACTCCCTTATTATCTTTCTATCTATCTATGCAGTTTTCTTACTATCTTGTTATGAATTGCTTGGCCATGTCTGAGTACTTCCATTGTTAGATTTAGGTTCAAATAGGTTGTGAGGGATTAGCCCCATCTATAGATTGCTAAGTTGTGATATTCATCCTTAAGAATATTCTTAATGCTTGTGTTCTTGAGTAGCTAACTAGAACCATGAAATAGGAATCGAGTTATTACTTAACCTCGTCATGAATATATCCTAATCGAGCTAGGATTGTTAGAGAAAGGCGAAAGCTGATCTAGGAGCCTTAGTGAGCATTCATTGAACCCACACTCAAAGATTGGCTAGAGCGCGTCGATCGATATTCATAAAGAATAATAGATCGACTGAGCAAAAGGTGTATCGATTGATATTCCTGTAGAATAATCGATCGACAATTTCTAATGGATTGAACCGTGAGTTAAGATCCTAGTCAATAGACAAACCTAAAAAGTGGAAGCTGATCGGTTTGTTTCTAAGTAGTTGAGCTCTTTAATATCATGCATACAACTTGTTAGACATCTATGAGATTATAATCCTGAGCACCGGTATAGAAACCCTAAGTCTAGCTATTTTCATTAATTGTCTAAAAACTTCAATCAATCCTCTGAGCAATTACCTTGCTCACAATCTGCAATTTAAAGTTTATTCATATTCAACCTAGCTTAATCACCTTGATTAGGTCTAATTGGTTCTCTAGCTCCTTGTGGATTCGATCCCTAAGTACTACATCTGAACCTCTTATTTGAGAGAGTAATTCACTCCTTAGGGTAATTTGAGTGACATCATCTATGAACCTAGGATAATTGACAACTGTGAGAGTAGGTCAATCCCTGATATAATTCTACTGAGCTAGGTTGCTAGATACGTACGAGAGTAGGTCTAGATAACTTAGTAAATGCAAATAGATCCGTCCTTAATGTATGACCGAAAAGTATCAATCCATACTCCATAATTTTGATCGATACTCGATCGTTGTTCACATGCGAGAGCTGGAACAAAGACTTAGTCATATGCCTAAATAAGATGCAAGAGCTGCCATCTAAATATATGAATTCAAGTTCTAGGATTGATATTCATACATCTATACTTCATTAATCAGATTACGTAAACCTTAAATCTAACTATTAATCATTCATGTTTAAAGCCTATAACCTATTTATTTACTGCTTTTATAGTTTCTCACCTAGCTTAACCTTGATAATATAAAATCTATTGTGTGCCTATGCTCCTTGTGGATTCGATCCCTAAATATTGCAATTTGACATTCTTATTTGAGAGAGTTAAAATAAATGTTTAGGGTAATTTGAGAGATATCACATGTCAAGAACTAGGATCGCCAAATTGCACTTAACGTTGGGCCTATCAGAAGGGAAGAAGGATTCTTTACTGGAAGGACTGACACTAATCCAAGACATCTAGTTAATGATGTTACATTAAAAAAGGGAAGACAACTCACCCTGCATCTGAGAAAAGGTACTACCATAGATGAATTTGTAGAGCTTAAAGATGTTGAGAAAGATAATTCACAACCAATATAACTCGATACTCTTAAGTGTCATTCGACTCTTCTTCCAGAAGTGGAAAAATCAAACCAAGCTGATGAGTTATAGGAGTTGAAAACCGACCTCGATGATAAAGAAGTGGAGTCGGAAATTGATGAATGCATGGATTAACATCAGAAATGTGTCAATCGACGCCTCACTCATTCAGACCCTCAACAGTCTAAATCTCCTGAACTGGCAGTAGCAAGGGTGTATAAATCCAAGCCTCATTTCCCCCCAAGAACCCAAAGAAAGCCAACCAAGAGTTGGATAATGTCACATGCAGAAAAGCTTTCGAGAAGATTATTGTTGAGATGCCGCTCGTTGACGCCATCAGGATGTGTGATGATGGTCCCTGAGCAAGCTAGTGCATTAATTCAGGAGAGAACTCCAGTTAAAATTTCAAATTTTGATAGCTTTGTTTTGGATTGCAACATCTACACCAAGAGATTTCAGAGATTGCTTTGCGATCTAGGCTCCAGTGTGAACCTAATACCTTACCCAGTTGCAGTGGCCCTTGGGTTAACACAATTCAAGCCTACCAGGATCACTCTTATGGGAACCAAAATCCACACTGTCAATTTCGTGAACGGAGGAAATTCAAGAAACTCTCAATTTCCCTGAGGTTTCAAAAATTTCCTAAACCGAGAATTATTGATCAAAAAAACGATAACAGATGCAGTAAAATAAATCGTATGACAGTTTATGTCTCCCCCTAAGTAAAAGAAACCCAAAATTTTGGTCAGAACTTCCGAGACTTAAAAATTGTGCGGACAGATGATCGGTTCCTGATTGATGCAAGTCATATAAGACGAGAACTTATTGCAGACTTCAATTCGAAACGAAATCAGGTTGAAACAGCAAACAGAATATGTAAGCCGAAGCAGTCATCGCACCTTCTAAAACAGAAAGCAAACCTAGGTCTTGCCCTTAAACCCACCGTACTGGTCTCTAACATCTCAAAGGCATTGTATTGAAATGATACAAGATTCCTAAACTGTCTCTTCGCTTGCGCCTGCATGTTTATGAGACTCCTCGGATGTTTTCGATCACTCTCAACTAAAATCAATGACAGATGTGACAATCTTCGAGAATCACATGTGAGATGACAACACACATTCTTCTTATCAGTAAAACACGTAAATCCCACTCGGGATAACAACCCATGAACTCATAAGTCAGTGACAAACAACCTACTAGGCTTGTCTTAAAGCCAACACAGGACCAATATAAATTGCCGTCAGAAGAAACATGCTCGAAAATTCACACGTAAGTAGGCCATACAGGTCCCACCGGAAAACAGATCCTAAGGATCTTAACTCCACAACTAACTACAAAAGGCTTGATCCCTTAAACAAGGGTACATAGGCAGCCCTCGTAAGGCGCAGCCCCAATCTTATCACATTCCATTCTTTCGAGAAAAGAAGGTAACAATCTTGGCAGTGGATTTTGATTAAAGGCTCAAAACTCGCTCGTAAAACATCATACTCGAGACTTGCGAGCTGGGGGGCTAACTGTTGGGGTCAAAAACAGTAATCTCGAAATCAACGTCCAACAATCATAATCTAACCCTTCCGAAAAAACTCTATGAGTAACTTCGGAAACAACTTATCAACGTCCAACATTTGTAATCTAATCCTTTCCAAAAACCTTCTTGAGTAAACATCGGAAACAACTAATCAATAGATCTTGGGACGATATTCCATGACTAAACGGTGCATTCTAGCCAAGTTTCCCTGCTTTATGGGACGAGATGATCAAGCATGAATTGTTCTGCCCTAGGGCGGGGCACTCCTCATCACCATTCACCCCGCCCTAGGGTGGGGCACTCCTCATCACCATTCACTCCGCCCTAGGGTGGGGCACATCACAGACCATCCACCCCACCCTAGGGCGGGGCACATACCGTCTTATTCCACCCCGCCCCAGGGCGGGGAACAAGCTCACACAATCCACTCCTCCCAAGGGCGGGGTACACTCTTTCCATTCACCCCACCATAGGGCGGGGCACATCTCAACCATTAACCCCGCCCTAGGCGGGACACATCTCAACCATTCAACCCACCATAGGGGGGGGCACATCTCAACCATTCACCCCGCTCTAAGGCGAGGCAGACTGGAGCCAAGCACCCCCCTAGGCGGAGCAGATATCAACTAAGCACCCCACCCTAGGGCGGGGAAGACAAAGCGTTCCTATCCAATCCATGTGGAAGCCCTTGAAGTTCTGATCATATGGGCTTTCATTTGATCTCGATTGGACTTGCCGCTAGATTTTTATGGTAAAAAATGCAAGACTCATCTTTCGTAAAAATCTAAGTCAAAATGTTCGTAGAGAAAGACAAATGGTTAACTAGACACCAACTTCGTGACCAATCATCCGTTTACTCTTTATCATATAAGGAAATGATAGCTAGCCTTGTACGAACAGTTGTTTCTCCAAAGGAAATCGTAAAAATGGCTAAGTCATAAAACGGCCTGAAAAGGGTCCAATCATGACAACGGCTCATTTACAAACGCTGGACGAAAAAGAGGCCCACTTGTTATGACGGTCTACTTGTTTTCTTAAAAGATAAATGGAAAAAGAGATAAACGTCAAGTTTTCGAATAAGCATGAAGACTGAGAAGAAAAAGGAAAACTTCCGCAAAGGATAAACTCGGATCAGGGGAATTTCAAGAAGACACCACCGACCTTTGATGAGTATATAAGCAAGACTCATGACCTAAAGAAAGAAAACTCGTTTTCTGGACTCTCTCTTTAGACTCTAGAACTCTCTGCACTTGGAAAGCCTAGGCTTTATCTTCGACAAGTTTGGTTTCTATGACTTGCACTCATACTAGACGAACTAGCCAGGCAGTTTGATCTCTTGTTCAAACTCTCTAACCGAACTACGTTCTGCTTGATCCTCAAAAGGGGTATGTAGGTAGCCTTTCATAAGGTCCAGTCCGAAATAAACAAAACCTTTTTTTGTGTCTTCTTCGTGTGTTGTTATCGAGCTGTGACTCAATTAGTTTTAGGGTTCTTTGTTTCTTGAACTAGATAACTCGCTGACAACTCTTGCGGCCAAAGCTTTTATGATCTTTTGTAACAATCGCAATGCACTTACATGGATCAAAGAAAAGATCTACTTTTTCTAATATTCATTTTGTTATCTTTCCATATTTTCCAGTTATGTTTGATCACTTGTCGTTTGCTTTCGCAGAGAATCCAGACCCCAAGGAAAGTAGGGTTTTCTTTGCTTTCTTCCATTCCTTAAAATCGACGATGTGAATTTTGGTTTCCACAGTTGGAGTCAGACCACCCGACCAAACTCAAATCAACCGGCCAGCCCATTCGAACCACCCGACCAGGTTCAGATCGGCCGGCGTACCCAAACCGTTCGACCTAGTCGACCAACCTTACTCTGTTGAACCATCCGACCAAGTTGAAACGTCCAAACTATCCAGATCCTCTGACTCAGTCGAACCAACCGACTCGGTCGAGCCATCCAACCACAAAAAACTACGAAAGGCTTGATCCCTTAAACAAGGGTACATAGGCAGCCTTCATAAGGCGCAGCCCCAATCTTATCACATTCTATTATTTTGAGAAAAGAAGGTAACAATCTTGGCCGTGGATTCCGATTAAACGCTCAAAACTCGCTCGTAAAACATCTTACTCGAGACTTGTGAGCTGGGGGGCTAACTGTTGGGGTCAAAAACGGTAATCTCGAAATCAACGTCCAACAATCATAATCTAACCCTTCCGAAAAAACTCTTTGAGTAACTTTGTAAACAATTTATCAACGTCCAACATTCTTAATCTAATCCTTTCAAAAAAAAAACTTCTTGAGAAAACATCGGAAACGACTAATTGATAGATCTTGGGATGATATTCCACGACCAAATGGTGCATGCTAGCCAAGTTGCCACGCTTTAGGGGACGAGACAATCGAGCATGAACCGTTCCTCCCTAGGACGGGACAAGCCTTGACCATCCACACCGCCCTAGGGCGGGGCACGTACTGTCTTCTTCCACCCCGCCCCAGGACGGGGCACAAGCTTACACCATCCACTCAGCCCAAGGGTGGGGTACACTCTTCCCATTCACCCCACCCTAGGGCGGGGCACATCTCAACTATTCACCCTGCCCTAGGCGGGGCACATCTCAACAATTCACCCCGCCCTAGGGTGGGGCACATCTCAACCATTCACCCTGCCTTGGGTCGGAGTCAACCACGAAGGATCACCCTCCCTTGGTCGGGATCAACCTCCATAGAGCACCCCGACCTGGGTTGGAGTCAACCTCGACGAAGTACCCCGCCCTGGTTCGGGATCAAACTTAAGCCAATCACCATGCCCTAAGGCAAGGCAGACTGGAGCCAAGCACCCCCTAGGGTGGGGAGATATGAACTGAGCACCCCGCCCTAGGGCGGGGAAGACAAAGCTTTCCTATCCAAGCGATGTGGAATCTCTCGAAGTTCTGATCATATGGGCTTTCGTTTAGTCTCGATCGGACCTGCCGCTAGATTTTTACGGTAAAAACCGCAAGACTCGTACCAATCATCCGTTTACTCTTTATCTCGAAAGAAATGATAGCCAGCCTCGTACGAACTGTCGTTTCTTCAAAAGAAATCTGGCCCATTTACAAACGCTGGACGAGAAAGAGGCCTACTTGTTATGACGATCTATTTGTTTTCTGGAAAGATAAATGGAAAAAGAGATAAACGTCAAGTTTCCGGATAAGCATGAAGATCGAGAAGAAAAAGGAGAACTTCCGCAAAGGATAAAATCGGATCAGGGGCATTACAGGAAGACACCACCGACCTTGGATGAGTATATAAGCAAGACTCATGACCTAAAGAAAGAAAACTCGTTTTTTGGACTCTCTCTTTAGACTCTAGAAAATGCCATGGACGAGTTTTGACCTAAATTTAGGGTTTTATATTTATGTCTTGAGAAGACAGAGAACAAGAGACAACAACTTTAGACAGAGCATTTTAGTATTATTGTATTAGTGTTAGGAGAGAAAGGAGAGACTCCTTCAAAGTACTTATGGAACTCTTTTGGTTTTTATCTATTTTATATTTCATATCTATTTCATCTATGTTTTCTGTGACAAAGATCATGTTTCAGTAGTTATCAATTAGGGTTGAATAGGATTGCTAGGTTAAGTTAATATCCATCAATTGAGTTGTGCTTAATGCTTGCATTCTTGAGTAGCTAACTAGGATCTCGATGATAGAACATGGACAACTACGATAGTAGGTTTTGTGCCATAATTGATTATGTTGAACTAGAATGTTAGGCGCATGTGAGAGCTGGTCTAATAAGTCTAGTGGACTTATCAAATCTCGCCCACACTTCCTTCTGATTTCACCGTCGATTGACACCAGGCCTTAGCCGTCGATCGATGGTCTTTCCTTTTGCTCGCATACGAGAGTTGGAGTTAAAAAGGTCAGAATAGTTAACATTTGAGTTCTAGTATATTTAGATTTCCGTGCTTCCTATCCCCTACAATTCATTTAGCTTGAAATTCTAGATCTATCATATTTACATTTATATTTACATCTAGTTAATTATTAGCAGATTTCCATATTTGCATTAGTAGCATATTTCAATATTGCATTCTACTGCTTGACAAGGAATATTTTCTTAAATTGATTGTTCACCACCAATATATATATTTACCTAGCTTAGTCTTTAGAAATAAGAAATATATTGTGTGCATTTTCTCTATGTGGATTTGATCTCTAAGTATTATACATGATCTCTCTTGGCAAGAGTATTATTGTGTGTGTTAAGATTATGGTTAATTTGATAGTTAATTGTTTAGGATATTTATACCCTGCTAGAACAATAAACAACACACCGTGTCAATGTACATTTTCCATAGGCACAACCAGGGTATGCAGGTTAGGGAAGTTCACAAGCTAATGAAAATGATGGGAAGAAGAAGGCCAAGCGGCCAAGACGTTGCAACTAAACCTCCTGTGAGAACCGAAATTTGCACTGTCAAATTTGTTAGCGGAGGAAAATCGAGATTCTCTGTGAAGGCCAACGACAAGTGATCAAATAAATGTGGAAAATATAGAAAACAATAAAATAGATTAAAAAGGTAGATCTATATTTTGAATTTACGTATGAACGTTCCATAGACAAAAACGTACATGAAGCTTGTCTAGAAACAGGATTACAAAGAAAAACAAATAACACAGACAGTAAAACTAACTAAGTTTGCTAGCATAACCACCTATATCGAGAAAAAACTATGTGAGCCGTAACTCGCTTAGCAAAATGAGAAAAAGATAAAAAAAAAAGTCTTAAAGATTTTGGATTGGACCTTATGAAAAGCTGCCTACGTACCCCTTTCGCGGATAAGTCGAACGCAGCTCAATTTTTACAAAGGGATGAACAAGATATCAAACTGCCTTTGCGACTTCGTCTAGTAATCGAGTGCAAGTCGTATAAACTAAGTATGTCGAGAATAATTCCTAAGTTTACTAAGTGCAAAGAGTTCTAAATGTCTAAGAAATTGTCCTTGTATTCCTCGCCTTGGCTCTCCTTATATATGCCTCCGAGGTTGGCCAATTTTTTCCCTTCTGCCCCCGATTTGAGGTTATCTCTTTGTCGAAGTTTTCGTTATCTTCTCAACCTTCATATTTATCTTGAAAGTTTTGCATTTATCTTCTTTTCCATTTATCTTTACCCAAATCGTATAAACCGTCATTGTACTTTTGGCCTATTCTCCCTTTGAATCAAAAGTAGGCTTTTGTCGCATTTTAGACTTTCTCGAGTCGTTTTACGACAAACATTTTTATGATTATTTTTGGAGAAATTATGTATTTATATGATGTTGTTTCCCACATCATCAATCCTATGGAATGAAAGAAAAAAATCATTTAATTGAGACCGCACTGGTGTTAATTTAACTATCACTGTCTCCGATGACTGATTCGAACCTTTACAAGAAAACAAGTATTTATTGTTTATATTGTAAAATCTCAACAGAGTCTTACTGATCCTCAGAGAGCCTTAAGGGCGATGAGAGAGCCTATGAGGGCTGTGAGGGTGATGAGAGAGCATATGAGGGCGATGAGAGAGAATATGAGGGCTATGACGCCGATGAGAGTGTGTAAGAAGGCTATGAGGGCGATGAGAGAGTGTGAGAAGGCTATGAGAGCAATGAGAGACCTCTATGAGGGCGATGAGAGATCTCTATGAGGGTGATGAGAGCCTACACTGGCTATTAGGGTGATGACAGCACTCTATGTGGACGATGAGAGCCTATTTGGGATATGAGGATGATGAGAGCACTCTATGTGGGCTATGAGAGCCTTGTATGAGCCATGGGGACGTTTAGATCTCATGAGAGTGATGAGAAAGACTTTTGTGGGCGATTAGAGCCTTGTGTGAGCTATGCAGGCAATTAGAGCTCATGAGAGTGATGAGAGAGGCTTATGTTGGCTGTTAGAGCATGTTGGCTCCTCTCTTTCATTTCTTGTTCAGGATGAATTACTCGTAGTTTTGTTCTTGTATCCATATTTAAATAGGCTCGGCTTATGCGGCGTAGTTTCTTTAACATTTCTAGCTCTTATTTATCTAAGGCATATTTCCCGAAAGATTTTATCTGTTGATTTTGCCATGACCGATTTATACCCCAACATTTAGCCCCCCATCTCGTAATATTTTACGTGTAATTCTTGCGAGGTAGTGATAAGCGTGTTAGGTGGAATCAATGGCTAAAATGTCAGTAGATGAACCAGTTTTTCTGAAAGTTGAAGTTGTTGGCTTGCTCTTGTTTCATCATAAGAATGGGATATGATAAGATTGGGGATGCGCCTTATTGAAGGCTGCATATTTTCCCCTTTGAAGGATCAAGCCTTTTGTAGTTCGTTCTTGAGTTAAGATTCTTACGACCTGTTTTCCAGTGGGACCTTTACGGTATAGTTATTTATCGTGCGGAGATTTTTGGACATGTTGCTGCTGATGCCATTTCATATTGGACCTTTGTCAGCTTTGAGATTTAGCCTTTTAGGCTGATTGTTTTGGATATATAAAATAATGAGTTATCTCCTTTTAAAAAAGTATAGAGCAGCCATACGCGGAGATGAAAGAAAGAGTGTGAGTTCTCATCTTATTTCTGACGTTCAGCGGATCGTTATACTCGTTGTGTAAGATGAGAATACTCGAATGCTTAAGTTCGTGTGGTCTCATAAACGTACAAAATTAAGCGAAGGGACATATTTTGGAATTTTGTATCGATCAGTTGATACTATGCCTTGAGATGTGTAAGACCAGTGTGCTAGGCTTAGGGCAAGACCTAGACTTACTATCGGTTTAGGGATTTCAATGACTGTTTCGACTTAAATCACCCGTTGCGGTTTCGACCCGATTCCGTCTAAATATTGACGTCTAAGAAAAATTCACTTTTTATGTGACTTGCATCGACCAGGAACCGAGTATCTCTTCAAAGACAATTTTGATGTCGTATGGAAGTACTGACCAAAAAATTTCAGATTTCTTTTATAGGGTGTTATTATCCTTGTGTCAGATGTCTGAGAGACTATCTATGGGGGGATGGCTAAGTCTGATTAGGACGTTATATTTTGTTTGTTGTGACCAGCAACAAATGGGATGGTAAGTGTTACCGTTTGATTTTGAGCATTCGCGAAGAATGTGTGTTTGAGAAGATGTTAGTGCGTATGACTGTTTGAGTTTCCAAGATGAAACTCTCATCTAGGAAGATATTTTACGTCGAAATACAGTTCTTCAAGTTTTTGCGACGTCTCACGGTACTAAAGACTTGTTTTTCTTTCGAGTAAAGTTTTACGTTATGAGAACTTGTCAGCGAAGTTTTCGCATGTGGCGTGAAGGTCTCGTTTGAACTTGTGACAAAGAAATACTTTGGGTTGTTTGCAGATGTTTTCACAGCCAGAGTTTGTTTGTATAGCGAATTAACCGAAAGCGTCTATCATATAGAAGTTTTTTTTGTATGATGTATTTCTGATCGAAGCGTTTGCGGGCTTAGAGATGTTTTCGCGGTGGTGCAAGGGTTTTGTTTTAAGCTTGTGGCAGGGAAACGTTTTGGTTTGTTGTCAGATGTTTTGCAGCCAAAACTGTTGTCTCTGTTTTGATATTAAATTGTTCGATTTCCGATCGAGGAAGTAGGACCAAGGAGTTGTGTAAATTTGTCTCTGGAGAGAAATGTTTACCTTCATTGTGCTTTGTGAAGAGTTGGTCTTCCGAGATTTATATCATGTATTTTTATGGAGGATGTTTCGTATAGCTATAGGAGTTTTGTTGCTAGTGTTTCCTCATATGCTGTGTTTTATGAGTAAAACGTTGCAGCCTTAAAGTGAGTTGTGTAGGATATAGAACTTGGTCGACTGACGATAAGTTTACATGAGTCTTGTTATGAAGAATTTATCGTATGATTTTCGTCTTTGGGTTATATGATAATTATTTGCGTAGTCGTCATTCGGTGTTTCTTAGACAAATCGCGGATTTCGTTTAGCCGTGGACTGATTGGATGGAGCAGTGATCGCTCAAATGTTTTGGCTTGGCTTGAAGGCTTTGTTCAGCCGCAAATCCGGGGATGTTGTAGGTCAAAGGTTAGACCACGTCAATTTCGTGCTAGCATTAAGGTCATGCTAGTTTAGAATTGTCCTTAAAGGGGATGCCGAATTCTGGCTCGTGCTTTAAGAGAAGGTGTAATCGGTCAAGGGACAAAAAACCTTTGTTGAGAGTGACAGGTCAAGTATGCCGGAGTTTTCCGTGTTAAAATGGCAGATGTGGTAGAAAATGATTTTTCTACTTCAAGATTCAATCATACAAGAGTGTTTCAAATAATGCTTCCTTTAGTCGTATGAAAACTGTTTTCGTATAACCTCGTTTTGGTTATGAAAGCCGTGACGAGAGGCTATTGTATGAATTCTTTTTTTTTTCATTTTCGTCCGAGGGAGTTTGAGCCTAAGAGGCTTGATGCTGAGCCCATTTGGTGTGAGTTGGAGGATGATAGCCTGCTCAGATGTAAGTGAAAGGCCGAAGCCAGCGACCGTAAGGCTAAAAGGAGAGATCTGTTATATTGCAGTTTGACAAGATAAAGTTTAGATTTTTTGTTGAAAGGCGAATCATACAACTTTGTTTTTGGCTATACAAAAATTATCTAAAACACTTCTACGTAAAACCTGTTATGTTTATTTTTGAAAGTTGCTTCATATAACCCAATATGACTATACGAAGGACGTTTCTTGTAAGTTACTAGAAGGGCTTCTCATAGAAGTAGTTGAGCGTGTTTCTTGAAGATTACTTGTGATGTCTTCAAGCGAGGGTTAGGTTCTACTCATTCGCATTTTCATATTGCAAAGTTGTTTTACATGATACCAATCTTCTTTTTCCGTAAAATCTTTCGTAAAATTTTTTTTAGTTATATGAAAGTAATGGGTAAGCGGTTTTATGAAGTCAGTGAATAAGAGTTTTTTCTGGAGATGTCAAAGTAGCAATGGTTTCCGCATATTTTACAAGAAAGGTTCTCGCTTTTATTCTAATCTATAGTGAAAGTTGCTTCGTGTCACACATGGAGTTTTAAAAGTTTATTTCGTTATGATCTTTGCGCACAACGTTTTTTGTAGGTTTTTGGGAGGAATTCTCTTGACATATTTGTTTCTTTAGCGGAATGAATTAGTTAACCAGCGGTAGATCTAGTCAATGAGGAGGGAGAAAGTGTTCCCTTTGTTATGCTTGCAGCTACTTGTGTTCTCAGTTTTTCTTTGTTGCAAATGTTCTTGATGCTTTTCCATGACTCACTTGGTCTGACGGAAATTGTGAGCAATGCTTTTTTGTTCGAATTTTCTCGTGTAATTTCGAATTTTATAAGAAATTTGTCTTGTTATGTCGAACATGTCCCCATGACTTTGGCTAACTGGAGTTTCGGTCCAATGTTGGTACAGATTTTCTAAACGCATGATTCCAACAAGAGTTGATGTAGAGTTCTCGAGACTATGTTTGTGACGGTTTGGTTACGTCGCTAGCACTTAGATGAATCGTAGATTATCGTTTTCTTTTGTGACAGTTTTGATGGGGCATCGCATTGCCTAAGTGGTTTTCTGCCTACTGCTGCAAGAGTTTGCTTTGTTGAAACCGTTTTCTTGATGACGATGAAACAAGTTTTTTAAGTATGGGAGTATACGATTTTAGTATACGTACCTACTCCCTCTCTTTTTAGCAAAGAAAATGGCTGAACCGAGCTTTTGAAGGGTTGTGTACGTTTTTCTTTCGAGGATTGAAATGATCAACAATCTGAGTCTATTTAAAGATGATGTTGGGATTGTGATCTTCGGTTGTCTTCAAGTTGGCGACTTGGAATGGGTTGGTTTTACGAAAAATGCTAGGAACCAGTCGGTTTTAAGACGAAATTTGTGTCTCTAGTTCTTTCTTTTCAAGGAAGTGAGCTGAGAATGATTAAATGTGTGGCGATTGTTTCTCGGTTTTGCAAGAGATTAGATCGGTTTGCAAGTTCTGCCTTGGTCTTATCGGATATTCAGGTTTGCCTCTTCTGCATTTTTCTCTTCTTCTCATCGTGTCTTCTGATCTGAGTTTTGATTTTCATAGTGTTAGTTTTTACGAGAATGGGTATGTATTTCATCAAAAGTTATTATGAGTATGAATATGTATTTTATTGAAAGTTAATTTGGTTTTTAGGAGTAGCCATTTTTGACTCAATATCAAAGAACTTTGCAAAGCTTTATTCTGATTTTTGTTGCTTTCGGTTGCAACGAAACTCTGACAAGAATATCAAGGAGAGGAAGATATTACAACGCCTAAGTTTATGTTCTCGTTTCTTCGTACCGCTGGTTTTACTAGAACGACCAAGTGCGCTTCATATATTGTTGAAAATTCTACCAAATGTTTATGAATAGATGTTTACGACTCAACGTTGCAGAATTTCGTAAAACCGGATTGCGTCTTTTGTATCAAAGAACTTTACAAAATCATTGAAACAAAGTGAGGAGAAGCAGATGCCGACTCGGGGAAGAGTCGAGTGGGCGATGAGGAAAAAGAAGCAATGGACTCGATGTCATTCGGGTGAGGTCCACAGTTTGTCAAACTGTGAGCGAACTGGTCCTGTCCTAGTCCTTATTGTCTTCTTTTTCCGTTGATCATTTAATATGATCTTGTTTGACTTCCCGAAGGTTGTTGAATTGTTTTTTGAGTTTTATTTTACAAGAATCGATTCACATATGTTGTCAAATTTACTCTACAAAGGTTGTATCATAAAATAGTGTTGTGTTTAATTTTACGAATGCTGTCTTGTAAATCTTGTCGAGTTTATTTTTATGCAAGTTGTTTCGTAAAATAGTGTCGAGTTTAATTTTACGAAGGCTGTTCGTAAAATGATTTCGAGTTTTTTTGTGAAAACTGTTTCGTAGAATGTGGTCGAGCTTAACTTTACGAAAGTTACACCGTAAAAATTTTTCGATTTTGGCTGTACGAGAGACATTTTTTTTTGAAACTCAAAATTTTGTGGCTGTTCCGCAAATTTAGATTCCAAGTTTTTTGATCAGGAACTATGGCTACGATGAGCTTAATTATCGCGATGAAACTTAATCAGAAATTTTCTTGTTTCCGTAGGATTGATTCAAGGGAGTTGTGAGTAGCTTTTCCAATGTAAGCTTAGTAGACAAATATCAAGAATTCGCTGAATATGTTGCAGTGGAAGTGACGCTTAATTATTTCTGAAATCTTATGTTTCAGAAGATGTTTTAGCAGTGAGGGATAAAATCTCCGTTTTGGTTTGTTCTTCATTAGCTGTTTTAGGTTTCAAGTGATTCTATAAAAATTAACTTCACTTCTCCAAAAGTTATTCGGAATAAGTACAGTAGTGGGGATTGGTAACCAAATTTGTTTTGCTTCTGTTTCCGCGAGTAATCTTGAGTTTCTCCGCCACTTTGGGAAGTGGAAGAAAGTTTTGTTCTCCGAAGACTTTTACGAAAGTTATTCGGAAGAAGTACAGCAGTGAGGGTATTTATCCAATTTGTTGTGCTTCCTTTTTCTGCGAGTAACCTAGGGTTTATCCATGATTTTGGGCAGAAGAAATTTTATTTTTCCTAAAATATTTCGGAAAAAGGTTTTTGGTTCAACCCCTTATGTGTAGAGATTTCTCCAACTCTGAAGTGAGATGATTTTTGTGGGGTTAGATAGAATTTATCGCTGCCCTTTCTATTTAGACAGAGATATCTGAAGCTCGTTTTGATGCTCTTTTGTGGCGAAAAGCCGCGACTATGTTTTCTATTTTGTTGACCGCTGCGGCGTTTGCATAAGCGTTGGTCACAGGAGCAGTCTCTGCTGGAGTTATATTACCAGTGTTGTTGTCGTCGTTGACAGTGTCAACGCGAGCTGTGAGTTTCTCTCCCATACTTCCAGATATCTATTCTATCAAATGTTTTGTGGCCGTGTGAGAAAGAGTAACCCCCCCCCCCCCCTCTTTGTAGTGTCAAACGGTGGGAACCAAAATTTGCACTATCAAATTTGTTAGCGGAGGAAAATAGAGATTTTTGATTTTCCTTGAGGAACCGGATTCTCTGCGAAGGCCAACGACAAGTGATCAAAAATAAATGCGGAAAATAAGGAAAAACAATAAAACAGATTAAGAAAAAGCAGATCTTTATTTTGAACTTACGTATGAGCATTCCATGGACAAAAATAAATAGGAAGCTTGTCTGGAAACGGGATTACAAAGTAAATCAAACAACACAGGCATTAAAACCTAACTAAGTTTGCTAGCATAACCACCTATGTCGAGAAAAACCTATGTGAGCTGCAACTCTCTTAGCAAAATATGAAAAATGTTTTAAAGATTTTGGACTGGACCTTATGAAAGGCTGCCTACGTACCCGTTCTGGATCAAGCTGAACTTCAATTTACAAAGGGTTCACAAGAGATCAAACTACCTTTGCAAGTTCGTCTAGTAATTGAGTGCAAGTCGTAGAAACTAAGCATGTCTAGAATAATGCCTAGGGTTCCTATGTGCAGAGAGTTCTAAATGTCTACAAAATTTTCCTTGTGTTCCCCGCCTTGGCTCTCCTTATATATGCCTCCAAGGCCTCCATTTTTCTCTTTTTGCCCTCGATTTGAGTTTATCTCTTTGCTGAAGTTTTTCCTATCTTCTCAACCTTCATGTTTATCTTGGAAATTTTGTATTTGTCTTCCTTTCCGTTTATCTTTACCCAAATTGTATAAACTTTCATTGTAGTTCGGGCCTATTTTTGCTTTAAGTCATAAGTGGGCATTCGTCGCGTTTAAAACTTTCTTGAGCCGTTTTACGACTTAAAATGTTTTTACGATTATTTTCATAAAACCAAGGATTTATATGATATTGCTTCCCACATCGTTAATCCTATGGAAATAGAAACCAATCATTTAATTGTGACAGCAGGGGTGTTAAGTTAACCATCATTGTCTGCAATGACTGACTCGAACTTTTACGAGAAAAAAATTCTTTGTTATTTATATCGTAAAATCTCAACGGAATTCCAATTGAGACAAAACAAAAGACATTTTGATCGAGATTCAAAGAAAAACACAGTGAGAGTCCTACTGAGCCTCAAGAGATTTAAGGGTTATGAAAGAGAGCCTAGAGGGCTATGAGGGCGATGAGAGAGAATATGAGGGCTATGAGAGCAATGCGAGAGTGTGAGAAGGCTATGAGGGTGATGAGAGAGTGTGAGAAGGAAATGAGGGCGATGAGAGATCTCTATGAGGGCTATGAGAGCCTATGTGGGCTATGAGGGCGATGATCACTCTATGTGGGCGATGAGAGCCTATGTGGGCGAGATGACTACACCTGTACTGGCGCTTAGATTCTCTACTGTGGCAAACACATTATTGCATGGTCATCTAAGAAACAAACTGGTGTGGCTCACTCATCTACGAAAGCTGAGTACATGTCCATTGCTTCGACAACTGCAGAAGTATGCTGGATCTTATTGCCGCTATGTGAACTGAGGAACAAGGTGATAACAACTCCTACAATTTACTCAGACAATAGAGGTGCAGTATACTTATGTGCCAATCCATTTTTTCACTCTAGGATGAAGCACTTGGCCTTAGACATAACTTTGTATGTCAAGAAGTTCAGTCACGCACTGTTCGGGTTACACACGTCCCAACACATGATCAGCTGGCTGACATTATGAAAAAAACTTTTTCTCGTGCCCGCTTCAATGATTTAGCTATCAAGCTTGGAATAACCATTGGTGCTCCATCTTGAGGGGGCATGTTAGAATATTTACACAATCCTCTTGATTGATTTATTATTAAATCTCTGTAAATGCTCAATATATTATTTCCTTGTAATCCCTTGATGTACATGTATATGTCTATGACTCCTCTAACAATAAACTCATCTTCCATTTTCAACACCAGGCACCGTAGAGTTGTGAGTACTGAGTGTAAAAATGTGTCTGCAAATAAATAAAAGTTTGCTTCATTTGATTGGGCTGTGTAAGATATATTTAGCTGGAGCTGTGGAACATATATATAGAATCCTTGCTGTAGACCGCGTAAGCATTCTCATTTCTTAGTCATGTCTTGTGTTCTTGTTTTATTATTGACAATTTTATGTGTAGGCTGTTTCTCCTTTGACGCTGAATCTGAAGAATCTTGATCCCATCCAGGGCCACCATGAGATTATGGGGGCTGTAGAAGATTTTGTAAGGATTTCAATAACTATTTGACAAATTAGGGGGTCTATATCTATGTATTTTTCTTCAAAAATTTGCGGGCCTTGAGGCGAATGTTTCATTTGCCTTTGCCAATGAATGGCCTTGATCCCATCTTGGACCACATCGAATGAGATGCTTATTAAGGCTGCAATGTCGAATTCCTTTGGCTTTGGTGGAACAAATGCATCTTTGCCTCTATCAGAGTTGTGTAAAGAGCATTGTAGGTTCCAAAAGATGGATCTTAGAAGGAAACACTACAATAAACGAATAGAATATAAATCAGAACACACTATGTGTTCAGAGAGTAAAACAAGTTTGTAAGTAGAGAAGAAATAATGCTTTCAGATGAATTACAATGAGAATGATCAAAGGGTTCTTAGTTACATTCTACCAAAAAAAAATGTAGAGAATTAATCTAAAGAGAACATTCGAAGTACAAAATGCGAAGGGGTATTTTAAGATAATAACTACACTGATTCGTTAAATCGCATCATTCGTTGAATCAAGTTGTTCACTGAATCAAGGTAAGCTTAATTATCCTCACATTCTCCCCCGTAAGCTTGACTTGGTTACAAATTTTTCACGCTAAGCATCTTCCGCATCTCTGCAAATTCAACTCTCGCTAGTATCTTAGTGAGAATTTCCGCATGTTGCACTCCAATGCTTACAAACTCAACTACGATTTCTCGATTCTCAACACACTCATGAATAAAGTGAAACGAATGTCAATGTGCTTGTTTTGACCATGAAACACCAGATTTTTATCAAAACAACAACAGAATTGTTGTCAATATAGATAGTTACCGTTTTAGAGTCGGTTCTGGTCACTTCACTTTCCACAATGCTTGACAAGATGCAGCAGTAATTGCATAGACTCTGCTTCATGACACGATAGAGAATTAGTTTTCTTCTTCTTATTAGATTATTGTTGAGATAGAACACCATTCCTCTGGTACATTTCATGCCATCTATGTCGCCGGCAATATCGCTGTCAGTGAAAAACAAAGTTGGATATCTCCTTTTCCTCTTTTGTAATGTAGTCCATAGCTTGTTTCTTTCTTTACATAGCTAAGGATGTGATTTACTGCCTTTTCATGGAAAGTAATACTCTGCTCCATGTAATGACTCACCATTCCAACTGCATATGAAATATCAGGACAAGTGTGAGTCAGATACCTGAGACATCTGCTAACTTGTCTATACTATGTGGGATTCACAAAGATCCCTTCTACATCCTTTCTATGATGCAACTTTGCTTCCATCGGATACTTGCTAGCATTGCAATCCGCCATAACAAACCTTTCTAACATCTTTCTTGCATAAACTGACTATTTAATATATCATTAAAATAGTAAAAATATATATTGTATATCTTCAAATTAAGTATTACATAGGAGATATATGAAAATATAAATTACCATAAAATAAACATTATACGTTTGAACTGTATTTCAAAAAAGGTGTAGTTCAAAAGAAATATGAATACATTAGATAAGAAAAGTAAACCTAAAACCAGTAAAATAAAAATAGAATTAATCTTTTGGTACGGTAGTGTCTAGACCCTTGAGTATAAGTCATACACCTACCAACAAAGAGTACATTAAAATGTGAGAATGAAAGATCCAAAATAAATAAACTAGAAAATTAGAAAGGGGAAAGAAAGGATCCGAACTCATGTGAGACGGGTTAGGTAGCAAAGAAGCTTCATCGTACATTCACTTTCTGTTTTAGAATCAAAGTGGAAATCGGAAGTTTATGGAAACTTTCAGAATCTCATTTCCAATTTGGATCAAGAAAAGCCTCTTTAAAAAGACGTTAGACGCTTACGTTTCTAATTTGAAATCTCGCTTCTGTTTGAAAAAAAATGTCATAAATAAATAAGAAATATAAAAATCTGAAAATTAATACACTAGATTAAGAAAATAAAAAATGAAACCATTTAGGATAATAGCATGAATTAAGGTTATACACAATTAAGTTTATGGACAATTGTTCTGAGCTTTTGCTTTTTGAGCAGTTTGAGCCCTTCCTTCTCTCTTCTTAGCTGACTCAGCAAGGTTAAATAGTAATATTTGGGTGCACCATAATAAAATTGTAACTTGAGCCCGAAGACATAACGAATGTAAGCTAAGAAGCATACAACAAGAGACAATTGGGAATAAAGCTCACCAAAAACATTAAAGGATACAAAGAATCTAACATGTTCGAACTGAAGTGTTAATTGATGATCCCCGTCACTCGCAAAACCTGTCGAAGGAGAACTCTTCTTCCTCTACATTTTGGTATCCGCAACAGCCGTGAGCATTGTTTTCATTAGAGAAGAACGCAGCAAGGAAAACTCAATTTTTACGTCAGTAAAACTTTGACAGACGCCGAAACTCAATAGCCGCTTATGAAAAAGCTAGCACTCGCTGTCATAATTTTGTCTCGGAAACTGAGAGCGTATTTCCAGTCGCACGCAATAGTAATCTTCACCACCTTCCCACTGCAGACAATTTTGCATAGCCTTAGCCAATTGGGAAGACTAGCAAAATGGCGGTCAAATTAAGAGAATATGACATTGAATATCTAGCAATGACATGCGTCAAGTCGCAAGTACTTGCCAATTTTCTAGTAGAACTCCCAATGTAGTGAGAAACGGGACAAGGGTCAAATACAACTTGGATCCTCCATGTAGATGGATCCTCATCCAAGCAAGGTTCCAGAACTGGGGTTCTCCTTACTTCACCTACCAGAGAAGTTCTGGAACAATCATTCTGATTAACTTTCCACGCTTACAACTAGCCCGGAGGTTTCAAAATAAAAAACATACACGCTTACTGCAATTCTCAGCTCGTCACATTCCAGCTCAGCGAAGAATAAGCGACATATGAAAGGATGGATTCATATCAATTAGTAGTCCAAGATCTCGCCAAAGATATTGACCAGTTCTCCCTCAAAAGGATCCTCCGAGGAAAAAATGTTCAGGCTGACACCTTGGAAGATCTAGCATCAATCTTCGATAGGATCTCAAAAGAGTAATCCCGTCAAATTCATCAAGCATCCTAGCATAGAGCTGCCAGTGTCACCCAAGTTTGGCAGTGACAAGACAAGTTTGGAAGCAATACGCGTATAAATCACCAACGGAGAACTCCCAACCAAGAAATGAGCGGCATCAAAACCCAAGCCGCCATGTACGTGATGATGGATGGAGAAATCTATAAATGGAGATTCTCGAAACCACTCATGACATGCGTCAAAGGAAACAAGGTGAAGAGGATAATGGAGGAAATCCACACCAGATCGTGTTGAAAGCACTCTTGTGGAAGATCTCTTTCAATCAAAACAAAGTTTCTTACAACTACTATTTCACAACCATAGTTAAATATTGCGAGAGATTTTAACAAAAGTGAAAAAATGGCAGAGACACGCATCAATGATCCATCAACCAGCCAAGATTCTTTTGTCAATAACATCACCATCTCCGTTCATGCATTGGTCAATGGATATCATAGGGCCTTTACAAAAATCAAAGAAAAAATTGTTCATGTTGGTCTTGGCAAATTTCTTCTCAAAATGGGTCGAAGCAAATTCTTACGCTAGCACTAAAGACGAGTAAGTCAATAATTTTTTATGGAAACAACATCATCTGTAGGCATGGAATCTCATACAAAATCGTAATCGATAAAGGTTCTCAATTCATCTC
Organism: Sinapis alba; assembly: GCA_012274485.2. Lineage (NCBI taxonomy): Eukaryota > Viridiplantae > Streptophyta > Magnoliopsida > Brassicales > Brassicaceae > Sinapis > Sinapis alba. Next base: position 29,303 of record MU105692.1, on the reverse strand, counting down.
AACGAGTTTTGAAGCATTCTTTGAAAAATGGAAGATACATTTAACCGAATTGACATCTCAATATCCACAAGGAAAAGAGCTAGCTGAGTAAATAAACAAAATGATCTTAGACGGGCTCAAAAAGCACCGAGACTCTAAAAAGGGACCCTGGGCTGAAGAGCTCGAGGGAGTCCTCTCGTCCCATCGGACAACTCCTTAGCGAGCAACGGGGGAAACTCATTCACCCTCGTCAATGGATCAGAATGCTTAATTCTCGCAGAGGTCAAATTTATCAGAGTATGATGAATTTTTCTTCCAGAACATGAAGGTTTGAATAATATGATGCTTTTGGACAATATTTCCCTCATCAACAAGTGCTGAGATCAGGCATTCATATGAATTCAAAATTTCCAACAAGATGCCGCAAATACTATACTCAAATGTTGAAACTCGAAAATTCAATGAAGGCGATCAAATGTTGCTGAAAGTTATCCAAAAACACCACCAAACAAGGTGCAGGAAAAATTGAAGCAATTTAGGAAGAACCTCACAAAGTCATAAAAGTGGTTCGACAAAGAGCTTATGAAATCGCCAATATGAAAACATTAAAATCCCAAGAACCTGGAATGCAATGTACCTCAAGAAATACTATCACTAAACAGAAACATTGTTACAATCAACTACGGGATGTCGAGTGATGGGTTCAACTGTCCCAAATTTTGCATGCTTGGAATTTTCAAAAACTTTTCCGAAAATAAGAAAATGCATTTAGACTTAAAACGTCTAGCAAACTCCTACGAAACACTCTAATCACTCAACTTCAAAATGACAATCTACGATTCATCTAAAAACGCCAAGTGATAATTACTGGTACAATTTTTGTATAACCCAAAAACAAAAATTGTATGATAAAAATCTCCAGAACAAAAAAAATTCCTAACAAACCAACCGGTAAACAAAAAATACAAAATTTGCATCAATCGACAAAGTTCCATATGCTTCACAAAGCCGTTCAAGCCCACAACTTTCTCAAAGAAATACGGCGTACAAAAACTCCTTGATCTATACTGAAACATTTTCAAAATGTTACTCAAACTATCTTGGAAGGCCAACTCCTCGCCAAATAGAGCGAAGGAATACACTTCCTTCCGGGGACAGTCTTACGCAACCACTCTGTCAAATTTCCTGATCACAAACCAAAAGGTTCAACATTGGTGACTTTCGAAAATCGACTTCAAATGTAAACGATTTCCTTGATGAAATTTCTATCTTGGAAAACTCCAAATAGGTGCACAGACTATCACTTCATCAAAAATAGACCATTTGCGAAGCTTCAATCCAAACAATAAGCACTTGAAACTTATCATCCCATTTGTTGCTGATCACAACAGACAAACTCTAACGCCCAATCCAGACTTAGCCATCTCCCCAATAGATATAGGCTCTCAACCATTTGACATGAGGATAATAATACGCTATAAAAGAAATCCAAAATTTTGGTCAATACCTTCCGAGATATATCTCGGAGGGGTGCTCGGTTCTGCGGTCAAAGTAAGTCATTTAAGCCAAGAACATATCGCAGACTTCAAAGCCGAGGACACAATCAGGTCAGAATCGCAACATGTGATTTAAACCAAAACATTCATCACAAGGCCTCAACAAAGAGTAAGCCTAGGACTTCCCCTAAAACTATCTCGCTGGTCTTGAACATCTCTAGGCATAGTATCAAGATACCAATACAAGATTACAAACTTGTCTCTTTCTTAGTAATTCGACATTTATGAGGCTATGGGAGCGCAAAGTACCACAATCAAATTAGCATCATAAATGAGATGACAACTCACAATCTTTTTCTCTACGTATAATTGTACTATGCATAAATGTTAATACGGTTTTTATTGAAATTCTAATACAATATTAAAACGGCCTAAAAAGCCTACAACTCAAAGCTGCAACGACTGGTCCATAAACATAAACCAAACACAGCCTCGTTTGGTCGGATCAAACATAAACATTAAAACAAAGATGTAACACCTCTAGACAAGGCTACAATCGCAGTCATCGTCGGAAGATGGGGCCTCATCTTCTTCGCTCATAACAGCATCAGGGTTCGGAGTCTCGCTGGTCCCACTTCCCCCAACCATGTCTTGAGGCATCAGCCTCCCAAAAAAACATTGCTTGGAATTAAGAGAGAAGGGAGAAAGCATGCAATCAAACTTCAAACCAGAAAAAATTGGGTCAAAATCTCCCTTGACCATTGCTAGTCCTTCTTTGCGAGAAAATAACCTGACTAGCTCGAACTCGGGAGATGGAGATCTCCTTTTTGCAGCATCTTTATCTCGTCAATACTTCCTTTAACAACAACAAAATCTATATCCCTGCTACGGATCTTCACCAACACATCCAGCGAATTCACAATTTTCTTCAAACAAGATTGAAATTATGTGAACAAGTCAGTCTTTGTTGCAACCATGACAGCCTCGACCCCGTTATCCGTCAGGCTTCCTCACCATGGATTTTCCGCTCTAGTCAATGCACCTTCGACGCTTTCAATTTTTTTCCTTTTTCTCCCAAAACAAAAGACTCACATCTCAGACAAGGCACCTCTCGAGCTCACCGATCCTGGAATCTGACAACAACCTCTCGGAGGAATTCATACCTTTGATCTCCCAAGTCTCGCCTCCAACAACAACGGCTTCTCCTTCAACTTGGCTAGTTCCTTCTTGACTTGTTCGATCTCTGAATCAAAATTGTTCATCACCTCGTCAATGAATGACATAAAGTGAATGAAAACGCAAACACATTAGAAGCAACAGAAACGTAAAGGAAAATATTTGTGATAGTTTCTGGACATACCTTAGCACGATGCCCCATCATCAAAACAGATGAAACCACCACCAAAGAGGAAGACTCTACCCCATCATTTTTAATGCTCCTCTTCTTCTTGCCCTCCTCAGAATTATCGTTAGGTCTCTAGCAAGTTTTCTTTGAAGAACTAGCAGTAGAGAATCCACAAATGATCTCCAACTTTACTGGAGGAGCAGATACAGGCCCGGGAGATTTTTCGGTCTCAGGGACAGGAATCAGAGAAGTGACAGCAGCCGAAGATTGTTGTAGGAACTTCCAAAATCTCCGAAACAGTCCCAACAACGGGATAAAGGGGGGTTTGAAGCAAACCCATGTCTGACTAGACTCGAAGGCCTGATGTGCCAACTAGAGTAGTAGTGTTGGAAGAACTCAAACAATAGCTGCTTCTCTCTCTGCTTCAAGGTGTAACAGCTCATCACAAAAGGAAGTCATCTTGGCTTGAAAGTGAGAATTGATAGGGAGAAAAGTAGATAGAAAGAGAGAACGAAGAAGGAATAAAAGAAGAGGGTTCCATATTTATAGAGGATAAAGGAGGAAATTATTTTTTGTAATAAAATAATCAAAAAAAATTCTAGGAAAAAATAAAAAAGCACTTATGAGGATAGATCATGTTTAAACGCTCATCACTATCTTGCAAAAAATATTAGGGTTAAAATTGATCATCTTGAGATCAACGGCAAAGATTGCAATATTTCAACAAAAAAGCTCACCAAAATCTAAAGTAGAATACACTATGTATATCGTTTTCTGAAGAAGAAAAAAGCAATTCTATCCAAACAAGAGTTATCTAGAAAAACATTCTTTTAGATTTTTTTGCGAAATGAAAGATTTCCACGAAACAAACTTTTGTCAAAATAAACTTTAATGAATTTTTTTACGGAAAACCTGTTTAATGAATTTAATGAGTTTACGTAATGCAACCTGTTTTCTCGCATAGAGGCCGGTTTGGTGTTTCTGGATTACCATAGTTTTCATTCGGTTTTCATTCGGTTTTATAAAGCATGCAAAATTTGGGACAGTTGAACCCATCACTCGACATCCCGTAGTTGATTGTAACAATGTTTCTGTTTAGTGATAGTATTTCTTGAGGTACATTGCATTCCAGGTTCTTGGGATTTTAATGTTTTCATATTGGCGATTTCATTAATTTGGTTTAATTCGGTTTTATTACTAAATTTGAAATGATTTATCCCGTATTATTTTATTAAATATTTTGAGATTTTATTTGATTTTAAATAATTTGGTTTAATTCGATATTTATGTAAATAACCCGCCGTTTTCAAGAGAGTATCAAATGTGGACGAACGTGTCTTTCTATGGTACGCTCGGTACGCTTTGAGGCGGGTGGTACAATTTTGTTCCTAAACTTGAAAATCCAGAACTTTTCAAATGTTTACAGAAAAAGCTGGCGAAGAAAGAAAGCAGAATTTAAGAAGAAGATCACATCATGTCATGTGACTATATAAGCATTGACTAGAGTCACTAAATCTGACTTCTTGAAAATTTGAATTATTGGTTATAATTCAGAATATCGAAAACGATAAAATAAAGTCATCAACTAAAAACCAGTTAAAACAGAGCAAAACAATACTTTAAAAAAAACGTTCATGTGAAATTTGTAGTACTACTTATAGAATTAAATTCTGATTTGTATATATTATCAAATATATATATAAGTATTTATTGTTGTATCCGTATCTTAAATATTTGGGTTTGTTGTATTCTATTCCGGTTTCAGTTCCCAGAGCCCAGCTTAACTCAAGTAACTTGAAACATTTGAATGGGATCCTCAGTTTTTGGAGCTCCCATTTTTATTTTTTGTATATATTGAATGATTAGAATAGAGAAATACATTTGTATAGCATTAAAAAAGTTTTTATCACAAAAATAACACAATAAAAAAAATAACCAAAATGTTTCATTAAAAAGTAAATATAAATTTATATTTCTAGGATTAACTATTCTACCCGTAGAGTTTAGGTTAAGAGGTGGGGTTTTGGGGTTAGGTTTCAAATTGAAAAATAAATAAAATAAAATTTTAAATTTTTTAAAATAAAAAGAGGCTATTTTTGGTCATTTTTTTCCTTGAAAGTTATTTTGTGACAAAAACTTAGTATAGTGTTATTTAAGAGAATTTCCCTATTGAATATTAATGTAGTTATATATAAAACATATTATATATTAAATAAAAAGAAAACTGACAGAAAATATTAGTTTATAAATAAAAATTTAGCATGTTTTTATACTTTTTAAGGATATAAACTTATATTTTATTTATATATACATAAACTTAATAATAAGACTAAAATAAAGAGATTGTGTTATTATACTTTGGCATATTTTAAACCTTTAAGGTTATAAATTATATTTATATTTAGGGCAATTCTCTTAAATAGTCATTTTTAAGTTTTTGTCACAAAAATAGCTTTCAAAAAATAAAATGACCAAAATAGACTTTTTTTTTTTTGAAATTTTGATTTTTTTTAATTTTTTTTTTTGAAATTTGAAACCCTAACCCCAAACCCACCCCTTAACTCTAAACCCTAAAGTTCAAATTAGTTAACCCTAGGGGTATAAATGCATATAAATGAATTTTTTAGCTTCTAAAAAAAACATTTTGGTCACTTTCTTCCTTAAAAACTATTTTTGTGACAAACAAACTAAAAGAGGCTATCTAAGGGAATTTCTCTTATATTTATTCTACAACTATTTGAGATGATGTTTTATATTAATGTATATAAAATTTGGCGTGAAAACTATCATTTTTTTGTTTTGAATAGGACCCCGAAATCTTAGGACAGGCTCTACCGGGTCACGTTTCTAGTCCCCGTACCGTCTCAGTGCTGCTTAGCTTTCAACAAACAAACGATAATAAAAGTCAAAATTTGAATACATGAGCTGAAATTTCCTCAGCGAGAAATTGTTGTTTATCAATGGCGGGACACTCAAGCTTGACGTTTCCGTTCTCATCTTTAGCAACTCTATACGAAACCTGCTTATACTTCTCAGCTACCTCTTTCACTCACAGTAACTTTGGGATCAAAAAAGTACTCGAGGGTCAACGACAAACCACATACCATTTCAGTGACAAATAGGGTGTTTATACTCTGTTTAAAGACAGCAAAAAGTTGCAAAATATATCAGAAGTCACTAATATTTAGGGTCAAATCTCTAGAAACAAAAAATTTATAAGACCAACTTTTCTTATTAGCTTTTAAAACTACTAAAAAAAAGGTTTCAATGTTTCTCTCAGATCATATGGAACACCTCTCCATTAGACCTATATTTATATGAAAGACAATTCTCTTTAACATGTGGGATATGAAAAACATAAACTTAATCTAATAGAAAACTTTTTTTTCATGTTTATCTCTTAACATATTAAACATCTAATAATATGTTGAGTTTCTACAAGTTTGGAATTATCTAACATTCACCCCCTTAATTCCAACTTGAATTAGGGAGATCAATTTCTTGAACTCCAATTAAGCTCCTCATTTGCTTGAACTTAATCCTTGCTAATGGCTTGGTAAGGATGTCGGCCTTCTGCTCAACACCCGGCACATGCTCTACTTCGATTTGCCCATTCTCCACACACTCACGAATGAAGTGATACTTTTTGAATACATGTTTACTCCTTCCATGGAAAACTGGATTCTTTGTTAGAGCAATGGCTGATTTGTTGTCGATCCTAAGTGTGACCATCTTGCCTTCTTCACTTAGTATCTCACTCAACAAGTCCTTTATCCATATAGATTGCTTCACTGCTTCCGTTGCCGCCATGAACTCTGCTTCGCATGATGACAATGCGACCGTCTGCTGCTTCTGCGACGTCCAAGTGATCAGTGATGAACTGTAGTAGAATGCATGTCCAGACGTGCTTCTTCCATCATCGAGATCAATGTTGTGACTGGTGTCACTGTAACCAACGATACTCCTTGACCCATCTCTCTTGAAGAACAGACCGAAGTTTGTTGTTCATTTTAAATACTGCAGTATGTGCTTGATGGCTTCTCCATGAGAGTCTCTCGGATTGTGCATGTATCTGCTTAGAACATCCACTGCGTAACACAAGTCGGGTCGTGTGTGAAGTAGGTACCTCAAACATCATATGGTTCTTCTGAACTCCGTAGCATCTATCTCTCGTTCGTTTTTAGATTTTGAGATTTTCAAGTTCGGCTCCATTGGAACTTGAGTTACATTACACTCTTCCATCTTTGTATCACATATGATTCCTTGAGCATACCTTTCTTGCTTTATCTTGATTCCGTCTACTCCTTTAATCACCTGAATGCCAAGGTAATACATTAGCTTTCCTAGATCTGACATCTCAAATTTCTTTGACATCTCCTCCTTGAAACGCTTAATCACTTTAAGAGAAGTTTTTGTCACAAATAGATCATCAACGTATATGTCTATGATCAAGACGTCTCCTCCTTCAGTCTTGCGGTACACTGATGGTTCCTTTGTGCACTTCTCAAATCTCATCTCCTTCAGCACCTGATCGAGTTTAATATTCCAAGCTCTTGGTGCTTGGTGTAACCCATACAAAGCTTTGTGTAAAATTTACACTCGATCCTCTTCTCCTTTCTTCTCGAAACCTTCGGGTTGAGTTGCATACACTAACTCCTTCATATCTCCATTCAAGAAAACGGTCTTCACGTCCATGTGATGTATCTCCCAACCATTGGTTGCTGCGAGGGCTATCAAGAGTCTAATAGTTTTGAGACGTGCCACAAGTGCAAACACTTCATCGAAATCTATTCCTCGTCTTTGTACATAGCCTTTTGCCACAAGCCTCGTCTTATACTTGTTCATTGTACCATCCGACTTTCTCTTTATCTTGTAGATCCACTTTAACCCTATTGGTTTTGCTCCAGTTGGTCTATCCACAAGCTCCCACATCTTGTTTCTTATGATAGACTCCATCTCGGCCAGATTGCTTCAACCCATTCTCGTATGTGTTGAGCCTCAAAGTAGTTCTCTGGCTCGCCATGTACTGTGAGCAACAGCATTGCACATTCTTGTTCTGCAAGTAACACATAGTCATCGAGAGATACTTAGGTTTTGTTATAGTTCGGCCGTGTCTAGTCACCAACGGTTGAACTCCACCGTCTTGGTTTTCATTGTGATCAGTATCTTCTTCTTCTTCCTCATCTTGGTTTATAGCTTCCTGTTCTTGATCACCACTTTGATCATTACCTTCTTCTATATCACTCTCATGTGGAAGCTTAAGCATACTCGGTTCACAATCCTCTTGGGTTGTTGTAGCCGACCAATCCCAAGATTTCTCCTCTTCGAAAATCACATCTCTACTCACCATCACCTTCCATGTGACTGGATCATATAGTTTATAAGCTTTAGAACCCGGCTCAGTTCCAAGATTGATCACACACTTTGATCTCTCATCTAGCTTCTTCAGGTGTATCACACATATCTTTGTGTGTGCTACACAGCTGAATATCCTCAAGTGCTCGATATTTGGCTTCCTCGATGTGAGACACTCGTATGGCGTTTGATCTTTCAAAGCTTTTGTAGGAACTCTATTGATGAGGTAAGTTGAATGTCGTACAGCTTTTCCCCATGAGTAGTTCAGCATCTTCATTGCCTTCAGCATACTTCTTGTCATTTCCATTAAAGTGTGGTTTCTTCTCTCCACAACACCGTTTTGCTGAGGTGTGTAAGGCACGTTTAGGTGCCTATTCATTCCATTCTCTTTACAAAATATATTAAACTCAGCTGAGGTAAACTCTCCTCCTCTATCGGTGTGAAAGGTTTAATGGTTGACCCGGTTTGCTTCTCTACACTCTCCTTAAACATTTTGAATCGATTGAATGCCTCACTCTTCTCCTTCATAAGTATAATCCACAAATACCTAGAGAAGTCATCAATCAAGACAAAGACATACTTATTATTTGCAGGCGTTAGTGGTGTGATCGGTCTACATAAATCTCCATGCAATAACTCTAATGGCTTTGTCGCACGAAACATGGCTTTGATTGGGAATGAATGTCTAATCTGCTTCCCAGCTAGACATGCGTCACACACGCTTTCTTCGCTTTCTTTTGTGTCACACAGACTCAGCATTCCTATGACCATCTTCTTCTTTACCATGTTATTCATCACTCCATAACTTATATGTCCTAGTCAAGCATGCCACCTCCATGTAGCATTTTCATCTCTGACATGTAAATATTTCGGATAGCTTATCTCCATAGGGGTCTTGCAGAGGCGGTTTGGCGATCTTCTAACACGTACTAGCAACCTTCCACGCGAATCTGTGATGTTAAGTAGATATATTTCATGTTAACCTGACATCCGTTTTCTGTTGCTTGTCCAAAACTCAATATGTTATGCTTCAGGTCGGGTATATAATAGATGTATTTGAGTGCCTTCTTCTCACCAGTCTTGACACAAAAGTAATCACACCCTTTCCAACGATATGAGCACACGACCCATCACCAAACTTCACCTTCCCTTTGGTGTTTAGATTAGAACTCGAAAAGAACTCCTTGCTCTCTGTCATGTGATTACTTGCTCCATTATCCAGATACCAAACACTTGCATCACCTTTGTTGATATCTAGATTCTTAGGAATCACTTTATCTTCATTCAAGAACACCACCTCGTGTACATAGAGTGCATCAGCCTCTTGTGTCTCGGTTAGGTTGGTTTCTTGATTTTCCACTGATTTTTGGGACATACAGTTGCATAGTGACCCGGCTTGTCACACCTCCAACATATCACCTTGGATAGATCTTTCTTCGAGTTTTTGTCTTTGGTGTGTGACACATAATTTTGGTTGTGTGACCTACCTCGATCTCTGACTCTACCATTACGTCATCTACCTCTACCTCGGAAATTTTCATAGCCCCTTTGACTATTATAGTCGTTGTTTGCAAACATAAGCTTCCCTTGGTCTTGTTTCTGAGTTTCTTCACCTACACGCTCCTCGTACGCCTTAAGCCTTCCAACTATGTCCTCGAAACCCGTAGATTGAGGTCTAGGACTTGCTCAAGCGATGCGACGATCTGGATGTACTTGTGTCTTGGAAGACCCTTCAAGAACTTCTTAACTAGCTTGGATTCTTCTATGTTTTCTCCCAACAAGGCTGCTTTGGATGATAAACCTGATATCTTGCCCGCAAAGTCATCCATGGTATCGTTATCATCCATCTTCAACCTATCAAACTCCATCATCAATGTCTGAAGTCTCGCCTCCCTTACACGATCAGCTCCTAGGTGTCGCGACTTGATGGCATTCCAGATATCCTTTGATGCTGTTTGTTCTCCCACCTGGAGAATCAAAGTCTCGGGGATGGACTGAAACAAAAGAGATATCACAACATCGTTCTTCTTTTGATCATCCGAACCCGGTTCTATCGTGTCCCATACTTCATGAACACGAAGTAACACCTTCATCCTCATCGACCAAACTGTGTAGCTTGTCGATGATAACATAGGACATTGGATGGATGCGGATCCAAAGTCCTTCGTGCGTGGAGCCCTAGTCACGTCAGCCATCTTGGCTTTTCGGTCTCTTTTTCACAAGCACCAGGATCTTAGCTTCAACTTTAAGCTTAGATCGAGTCTCCAACCTGAGGAGCTCTGATACCAATTCAAATCTCTAGAAATAAAGAATTTATACGAACAACTTTTCTTATTAGCTTTTGAAACTACTCAAAACAAAAGCTTTCAATGTTTCTCTTAGATCATATGGAACACCTCTCCATTACACCTATATTTATATGAAAGACAATTTCCTTTAACATGTGGGATATGGAAAACATAAATTTAATCTAATAGAAAACTTCCTTTTTCTATTCTAGGTTTCCTTTTCATGTTTATCTTTTAACATATTAAACATCTAATAATATGTTAAGTTTCCACAAGCTTGGAATTATCCAACATAGGGAAGAAAACTGCAACAAATAAGTACGAGAAACGAAAGAGTCGAGGTAATATTAGCATACCAATATTACAGTCCATGAAGATTTCCTTAGCAAGTTGCTCCTCTTCTTCATCATGTGAACAATTACAGAAACAAACACAAACGTCATCAACAAATCAGAAAACAGTTACAAAGAATCAGAAATTAAAACCTGCAAAAAACGCATGAAACATCAAGATTATATCATCATAAACTCTCCATCTTATGATTCATCGGTCATGTTTAAACGGAGTTCGGTCGGGACTCGTACGGTAAAGACCTAACTCTTTGGTGGGTTTATTCGAATGTGTTTTATTAGATCGGCAAAGAGATAAGTTTACAAATGAGAAATTGAGTTCGAAAGATAATTGGTGCTCGGAGAACTTGGCTGGGAAAGTACAAATTGGCAGAATACAAATAAGTAAAAACTCTAATTCTAACCGCCGAGTATCTATCTGAATGTTCTGATCTTCTCCCCATTTGTCTCGTTCCTCCTTATATAGCTAAGCCTCCTTTTCTTTATTCGCCCTAGGTCATCTACTCTAATGGGCTTGGCCTTGCTCGGATTGAGTAAATGGGCTGTGCAGTTGTCTCTTGAGCCAAGCTGACGCCACCTTCATGGAGCCAAGTAAAGCGGTCTAAAGCCGGATTTATGTATTTACTCAGGGGCTCCACGAGACCAGCCGGCTCCAAAGTCAGTGTGATGGGATGGTCCTTTATTTTATGGGCCTTGCGATGGGATACAATCGATCTCCTAAAAATAAACCCATCCTAGTTCACTTGTGGTTGGTAGATCCGACCTCAGTGAATTTGTGAGATCAAGTTACGGGAATAGAGGATGTGGACCAGAATCTTTGTTGAAGACCACTAATCGCTCGATCAGTGAAGCTTCCTTTTTGGAATGGTGTACGTGAGCAGCGAGTCATTTACTTGGGAGAATGTGATTTGATCGAACAAAAGTGAATGGGAAAACGTTTACTCGACTCGCAGACTTGAGCAGGAACGATTGTGATGAGATGGGTTCTCGGTTCCTCGGGATAGAGGTGCGTTGTTAACTGATTATGAGGTCGAATTGGGTTCCAGCTTGGTGTTTGACTATATGGAAAACCGGTTTGACACAAACCAGTGACCGTTTTGCTCTAAGTAGCGGATCGATCGCAAACAAATTGCAGGAAAAGTTGGCGGCTTCCTAGTCCCAATAGTCTCGTTTAGACCTGATGATTGTGCCATATGGGATGCATGCCTCCCCGGCCTTATAAATAGTCGAACTCCTCCCATTCTTCTCTATTCTCCCAGGTACTTTCTCTGTCTTACTGCATTGGTGTGTTGTTTATTGTTCTAGCAGGGTATAAATATCCTAAACAATTAACTATCAAATTAACTCTAATCTTAACACACACAATAATATTCTTGCCAAGAGAGATCAGGTGTAGTACTTAGGGATCAAATCCACAGAGAGCAAAGACACACAATAGATTTCTTATTTCTAAAGACTAAGCTAGGTGAATATATATATTGGGGGTGAACAAGCAATTTAGGAAATATTCATTGTCAAGAAGTAGGATGCAATATAGAAATATGCTACTAATGCAAATATGAAAATATGCTATTAATTAACTAGATGTAAATATGAATGCAAATATATTAGATCTATGGTTTCAAACTAAATGAATTATAGGGGATATGAAACACGCAAATATAAATATACTAGAACTCAAATATTAACTATTCTGACATTTTTTACTCCAACTCTCGTATGCGAGCAAAGGGAAATACCATTGATTGACATCTAACGCTTGGTGTCGATCGATGGTGAAATCAGAAGGAAGTGTGGGAGAGATTTGATAAGTCCACCAGACTTATTAGACTAGCTCTTCAATGCGCCTAACAACCTAGTTCAACAAAATCTATTTTGGCACATAACCTACTTTTGTAGTGGTCCAAGTCCTATCATCGAGATCCTAGTTAGCTATGCTAGAATGCAAGAATTAAGCACAACTCAATTGATGGATATTAACTTGACCTAGCAGTTCTATTTTGGGGATAATCCATCATTGCTATCATTCAACCCTAAATCTAATTGATAACTACTCAAACATGACATTTGTCACAGAAATCATAGATAAAATAATATGAAATATAAAATAGATAAAAACCAAAGGAGTTCCAAGAGGACTCTGAAGGAGTCTCTCCTTTCTCTCCTGACTCTAATACAAAATGAATATAACTAAAAAATGTTGTCATCTATCTCTGTCTTTCTCAAGATATAAATATAAAACCCTAAATTTAGGTCAAAACTTGTCAAGGGTATTTTCGTCATTCTGACTTGAGCTTTATTCATCTGCTATCATCGATTGATGCCAAGTGTGCTACATCGATCGATCTCGGGCTTTAATCATTGGTCGACGCCAAGAGTTTTCCATCAACTGATGGCTTCGTCGACTCCCTAGGTGATCAGCTACGGGTTCTTCTCCTGTAGATGCTCCAAAAGCTCCATGTATCTCATATATCTCTGAAACGTTCCTGGATATGTAAATACTCTAAAACATAGCCTATACACACATAATAGACTAAAAATAGAGCCTATAGTATGGCCTAAAATTGGTAATAAATATGATATATCACCCCAGACTTAACTCTTTGCATGTCCTCAAGCAAACAAATCTGTGAAAGAGGTTTTGAAAAGTGGAGACTCACATAATATTTAAGGATAACTATCATCATGCTTTGTTGCAACCCCATCTTATCAAGTCAATCACAGAGAAACTTTATGTACCCTATCCTAGTATATCAACCAAATCCATTCTACCAACAACTTAACAAATACTAGCTTGACTCGTCCCTCTACTGATCTCATTTATTTGCATAAAATAAAAGTGCAGGCTTTACCTTGGGAGTATCAATCAAAGGACACATGGATTCTTACCTCTGCAAGTATCTGAACAACTAGGCACAAAGTCTTCTCTGATCCATTTCTTCCCTCTTTTCTCTTTTCTCTCTTCTCTGAATCTTTTTAGATTTCTTCTTCTTTTTTTTTTTCTTTTTTTTTTCATTTTATTTTGTTTTTGGGCAAAGTTCGTAGGCGAATAATGGAGTCATCAGTAATTTACCTATCCCTCGCTTCCAACAATGTGTGATCATTCCTTTGAACTAGAATAATAGGGTCATTAATAATGTACTTACCCCTCTGCATCTCGGGAATTCATCTCAATCTTTTAAGATTTTAAGTTGATGCTGAAGACAGAGAGAAGGAAACCAAAGGTGCAATGACTTGTATCTATAGACTTGCAGAAGGAATCCGATCCAATGTATACCAAGCCCCTAAGCAAGCTAATAGTGTCAGGATTAGTATTGGAAATCAGGTTCGGTTCCTTCAAACTTTCTAAGCAAGTGTGATATAGTGGCAGGATGATCTACTTTGGTATCTCTAGTAATCTTTGCAAACAACCTGCTAAGAATGGTGCTAAAATGTGGTTAGTCAATAATAAATCTTGATCATAGTCCCCTTTTGACTCAGTATTTTTTTTTGAAAAACTTATATATATAGCAAATAAAACTCAAAACAAATCAAATAGCGTTAGCGACCCTCCCTCAGACTTAAATTACAGTGTCCCCAGTATAATCCGCCCCGGATTGGTTAGGAAAAATTAAATCATAAGTAAATAGCTTAAGAGAGAAACTCGATACCAGACTTTGTACTTGAGTGTCATCGATGTCACAATGTTGATGTTGACCGATAGTATCCAAATCTTGCTTCATCTTATCCATGCGTGTAGTCAGGCTGGTAAGGCATATGTCTACAGGATAGTAGACATCATCAAGCCTTGTGTAGAATTCATCCACTGACGTCTCTTGAGCTTTGTAGACCTCATGCAAAATATCATCAATCTATGTTCTGCTGTATGTCCTTTGATCATCCAAAGGCATACTGATCGTTGTTGCATGTTCTAGTAGACATATGTAGCTCTGCTCAAACATACTAGCTCTCTCTAGAACTGCTCTGATGTCTTCAGCTTGCACATTCACTACTCTTCCGTCTGTAGCTCGTGCATTACCATTCTCATCTTTGTAGATGCCATACTCATCTTTCTTTTCCCAAAGGAAAATTCTTCTGCCCTTAGCATCATATGCTCTTGTACCATGCTCGATACAGCCATCGATCGATGCTGGGTGGATCCCGTCGATCGATGCTGAACTCTACAGATTACAAGCAGTTGAAGTACGAAGTTTGTGAAACTTCAGAAGGGTGCTGTCGATCGATCTAAGATGTGGAGACGTGTGTGGAATATTACAGATCGGCTCATTCATTTGCTTCTTAATGTCGATCGATGTTGAATAATGTGCATCGATCGATGTCAATTTCCCGAGTTGGTGGGAAACTTGGAAAATATTAGCCTCTTCCATTGCAATACCAAGGTTCTCGATTAGCTCTTCTTCTCTGTAATCTTCGTGATACTCGAGGTTGGCTGGGGTGTAATTGCCATATGCGTGGCAGGTGTTTATTGGTTATGGGGTTAGGCCGTCGATCGATAACGAAGGGTGGGTATCGACTGATTGCTGAACAAAAAATGCGTCGATCGATTCTATGGGTTGGGTGTCGATCGATGCTCTATCTTCAGGCTCCTAGTTGAACTCATAATTGCAGAAGCATGGGGCCACAAGTTCTGCATCATTAGAGAACTTTGCGAGAGCAAGTTTATTCTTATAAATTTTATAATTAACATTAGGATCAATCAAGTAAAGGCCTAACCTGTTAGTCTTCATATCGCAGATAGCTCCCACGGTAGCCATGAATGCTCTCCCAAGTAGTAGTGAAGAGTTCCAATTGATTTGGATATCCATCACATGGAAGTCTATAGGGACTAGGACATTCTGAATCTATAGTAGGACATCTCTACAAATACCCCATGAATCCATTCTAGAGCAATCCACAAAAACGAGCGAATCACTTGAACGCTCCACTCTCAGGTTCAACTTTTCTGCCATAGCTCTGGGTATGATGCTCACTGACGATCCGGTGTCACAAAGGGCATTAGAAAACTTGTGACCTTTGATCAAGCATGGAATCACAAACTTCCTGAGATCACTTTTCCTTTTTAGAATGATTCTCTGCTCTGGAGTTGTCATATTCGTGACTTTTGGTAGATGAACTCGTTTCGTTGCTGGAAACCATCAATCGATTCTACAGTCTCTCCGTCGATCGATGGTTAAGGGTTTTCTGATTCTGCTAACTCCATGGGTACCATCAATCGATGCGCCTTAATCGGCATCGATCGATGCCTGTGCGACCTATCGNATCTGACTTTTTCAGAATTTTCTCGACCAAAATTATATCCGCTCGTGAGGGTCATTACAGTGACTCTGTCCAGCCTTTATTTTCTCCCTGATCAGGCTCTCATGTTGACTAATAGTTTAACTTTTCTGCATCACCTGATTCTCCATCTTCTTTACATGGGTGTTGAGATTTTCGAACTTGGTGTTGAGTTTGAGGTACAGCCCATCTATCCTTCCATTGAAATCCACAGTCATCTTCTATTGTTTTTCTAAAACTCTATTAACCACTGCTTCCATCTTGCTTCTTCGAGCTTCTGGAGGAGGGTTCTGGTAGTAGGAAGACTCATAAGCTTTGTTGTTGAAGGGCCTTCGCTGTGAGCTCTGATTAAAATTACTCCTTTGACCATTCCCATAGGAGTTCCTGTTGAAACCTTGATTCTCTTGTCTCTGGAAACCATTTCCATCAACATAGTTCACATCCTCTTCAATCTCATCTCACCAGACTCCATTGCTTCCACTTCTGCAAAAGTGACCTGCTCCTGAGAAACTTATGAACACTATCCAGTTTTACCTTGACTTCTTCAGTTTGCTCCTTGCTCATTGTTGGAGTTGATTTCTTTCTCTTAAAATCTGTGTTCTTGGTGCTGCTGTTTGATGCCTGATTTTCAATCAACCTTGTAGCCTCTTCAGAATTTATGTTGCTGAAATTTCCTTCACTGTCTGTGTCTAAAGCCATTTGGTACTGTAATCCAATACCTCTAAAGAAAGTGCTGAGAAGTTGCACTTCGGTAAACCCATGATGTGGACAATCTCTCTGGTATGATTTGAATCTTATCCACGAGTTTCTGAAATATTCTGAAGGGTCTTGTGAAAAGGTAGCAAACTTGCTCCTCAGGTCTTATGCTCTTGCGTCATCAAAGAAATTGCGCAAGAAAGCATTCTTTATGCCAGTCCAGGATGTCAGGATCCTGGTGGTAACTGCTTTAGCCAATATGAAGCTTCTCCAGCAAGTGAGTACTTGAAGAGCTTAAAAAAAGATAATTCTCTGGGAATCCATTGGCTTTAATTGCTGTCACTAGATCTTCAAATGTCTCTAGATGATCCATAGGGTACTCTTGTCGCAGCCCATAGTAGGGTGTCTGTGCTACAAGACCGAAGAAGGCGGGCTTGATTTCAAAATCGTATCTCTTAAAAGCTGGAAGATGAATGGCGGATCTGTTGGTGTAGTACTGGTATGGATGGTTGTAGTCAGTCAGTGTTCTCTAAGCAGCTTGGGCATTAGCTTCAGGTTGAGCTTCTGCAGCGTCTGCTTCTGCATCAGGGGTTATGCTCCCCTGATCGTCTACCTTCTGACCTGCTGCATTACACATGTGACCGTCGGGGTCACGCAGGTCTCCGTTCTCATCCCTAATATCAAAGTCGCAACCATCTAAACTTGTTTGCTTCTGTCGATCGATGTGGATCAGTTGATGTCGATCGATGTGGATCAGTTGGTGTCGATCGATGCTAAGTGATCAATGTTGGTCGATGTGAGAAAGTTATTGTCGATCGATGGGTGTAGGTTGATGTCGATCGATGTTAAGTGATCAATGTCGGTCGAAGGTGGAGTTCAGATGATGCTCGATATGTTCTGTGAAGAATTCTCATCGACGCAGTACTAGTGTCGTCGATCGATGCTTGTCATTTTTTTGTGGATCGTGCGTTCAAGTCTATCATGGTTAGAGAATAATGCTAGTTTTTGTCCTTTATTGCTCCTGGTGCTTCTTTGCATGTAACAAAAAACAAAAAGAAAATTATTAGTAACTTAAAATTAGTAACAAACCTAGACTAAACCCTAGAAAATAAATCTAGTAGTGATCTATGCTCCCCGACAACAACGCCAAATTTTACATGGTGTGTTGTTTATTGTTATAACATGGTATAAATATCCTAAACAATTAACTATCATATTAACTCTAATCTTAACACACAAAATAAAACTCTTGCCAAGAGAGATTATGTGTAGTACTTAGGGATCGAATCTACAGAGAGCAAAGACACACAATAGATTTTTTATTTCTAAATACTAAGCGAGGTAAATATATATATTGGTGGTGAACAATCAATTTAAGAAAATATTCCTTGTCAAGAAGTAGGATGCAATATAGAAATATGCTACTAATGGAAATATGGAAATATACTATTAATTAACTAGATGTAAATATGAATGTATATGCTAGATCTAGGGTTTCAAGCTAAATAAATTATAGAGGGTAGGAATCACGAAAATGTAAATATACTAGAACTCAGATGTAACTATTTTGATCCTTTTTACTCTAACTCTCGTATGCGACTAAAAGAAAAGACCATCAATCGACGGCTAAGGCCTGGTGTCAATCAACGGTGAAATTAGAAGGAAGTGTGGGCGATATTTGATAAGTCTACCAGACTTATTAGACCAGCTCTCGCATGCGCCTAACAACCTAGTTCAACAAAATCTATGTCCATGTCCTATCAATGAGATCCTAGTTAGCTATGCTAGAATGCAAGCATTAAGCAGAACTCAATTGATGGATATTAACTTGACCTAGCAATCTTATTTTTGGGCTAATCCATCATTGCTATCATTTAACCCTAAATCTAATTGATAACTACTCAAACATGATCTTTGTCACAGAAATCATAGAAGAAATAGACATGAAATATAAAATAGATAAAAACCAAAAGAGTTCCCAGAATACTCTGAAGGAGTCTATCCTTTCTCTCCTAACCCTAATACAAAATGAATAGAAGTAAAAAATGTTGTCATCTATTTCTGTCTTTCTCACGATATAAATATAAAACCATAAATTTAGATCAAAACTCGTCAAAGGTATTTTTGTCATTCTGACTTAAGCTTTATTCATCGGCTGTCATCAATCGATGGCAAGTATGTTACATCGATCGATCTTGGGCTTTAATCATCGGTCGACGCCAAGAGTTTTCCATCGATTGATGGCTTCGTCGACTCCCATAAATTATCCCTATACTGACTTGGTGTGTATTTTGTTCTAGCAGGGTAATGAATATCCTAAACAATCAACTATCAAATTAACCATAATCTTAACACACTCTATAATAATCTTGTCAAAAGAGATTAGGTGTAGTACTTAGGGATTGAATCCACAGAGAGCAAAGACACATAATAGATTTCTTATTTCTAAAGACTAAGATAGGTGAATATATATATTAGTAATGAAAAACCAAATTAATGAAATATTCCTTGTCAAGAAGAAGGATGCAATATGGAAATATGCTACTAATGCAAATATGGAAATATTCTAGATGTAAATATGAATGTAAATATGTTAGATCTAGGGTTTCAAGCTTTATGAATTATAATGGATAGGAGGCACGAAAATGTAAATATTCTAGAACTGAAATATTAACTATTCTGACCCTTTTTAACTTAAACTCTCGTATATGAGCAAAAAGAATGATCATCGATCGACGGCTAAGGCCTGGTGTCGATCGACGGTGAAATCAGAAGGAAGTATGAACGAGATTTGATAAGTGCACCAGACTTATTAGACCAACTCTCGCATGTAACTAACAGCCTAGTTCAACATAATCTATTTTGGCACATAACCTACTCTCGTAGTTGTCCATGTCCTATCATCGAAATTCTAGTTAGCTACTCAAGAATGCAAACTTTAAGCACAACTTAATTGATGGATATTAACTTAACCTAACAATCCTATTTTGGGGCTAATCCATAGATGCTATCATTCAACCCTAAATCTAATTAGTAGCTACTCAGACATGATATTTGTCACAGAAATCATAGATGAATAGAATATATATGAAATAAAATATAAAAACCAAAGGAGTTTCAGGAGGACTCTGAAGGAGTCTCTCCTTTCTCTCCTAATATAAAATGAAACTAAAATGCTCTGTAAAACTTTATATCTCTCTTATTGTTGTCTCTCTCTCTTACTCTGTGTTTTTCAAGACATAAATATAAAAACTCTAAGTCTACGTCAAAACTCGTCAAGGGTATTTTTATCTTTTTGACTTGGGCTTTGATCATCGATCGATGGCAAGTGTGATGAATCGATCGCTCTCGAGCTTCAATCATCGGTCGACGCCAAGTGTGATCCATCGATCGATGGCTTCGTCGACTCCCTATATGATCAACTACGGATTCTTCTCTTCTAAAGGCTCCAAAAGCTTCAAGTATCTCATATATCTCCAAAACGTTCCTGGACCTGCAAATACACTAAAACATAACCTAGACACACATAATAGACTCCAAATAGAGCCTATAATATGACCTAAAACTGGTAATAAATAGGCTATATCAACTCCCTCAAACTTAACCTTTTGCTTGTCCTCAAGCAAACAAGTCTGTGAAAGAGATTTTAAAAAGTGGGGACTCACATAATATCTAAGTATAACTATCACCCTACTTTGTTGCAACCACATCCTATCAAGTCAATCACAGCAAAATTTTATATAACATATCCTAGTATAGCAACCAAATTCATTCTACCAACAACTTAGCAAATACTAGCTTGACTCTCCCCTCTACTGATCTCATTTCTTTACATAAAATAAAAGTGAATGCTTTACCTTGGGAGTATCGATCAAAGGACACATGGATTCTTACCTCTGCAAGTATCTGAACAACTAGGTACAAAGTCTTCTTTGATCCCTTTCTTCCCTCTTTTTCTCTCTTCTTTGAATCTTTTTAGATCTCTTCTTCTTCTTATTTTTATCTTTTTCTTTCTTTTTTCTTTTTCTTTTTGGTCAAAGTTGTAGGTGAATAACAGGGTTATAGGTAATTTACCTACCCCTCGCTTCCAGCAATGTGTGATCATTCCTTTGAATTAGAATAATGGGGTCATAGGTAATGTTCCTACCCCTCTGCATCTTGGGAAATCATCTCAATATTTTAGACTTTTAAGTAGATGCTGAAAAGAGAGAGAAAAGGGAACCAAAGGTGCAATGACTTGTACCTACATACTTGCACCTACAGACTTGCAGAAGGAACCCGATCCAATATATACCAAGCCCCAAAACAAGCTGATAATGTCAGGATTAATGTTGAAAATCAGCTTCGGTTCCTTCAAACTTTCTAAGCAAGTATGATATAGTGGCAGGATGATCCACTTTGGTATCTCTAGTAATCTCTACAAATAACCTTCTAGATATGATGCTAAAGTGTGGTTAGTCAATAATAAATTTTTGATCATAATCCCTTTTTGACTCAATAAAACTTCTTTTGAAAAACTTATAAACATATAGCAAATAAAACACAAAACAAATCAAATAGCATTAGTGAACCTCCCCCAGACTTAAATTACACTGTCTCCAGTGTAATCCGCTCCGGTTTGATTAGGAAAAATTTAAATCATAAGTAAGTAGTTTAAGTTAGAAACTTGATACCAGACTCTGTAATGACTGTCGATCGATGGTCGCAATCCATGGTCGACTGATGGTCACTCTGTGGTCATGATCGATGTATGGCATGTACGTTCCTGCTTTCTTTTTTTTTTTGAATAGAATAAAACTTAAAAATAGAAAAAAATATTAGTAAACCTCCCCCAAACTTAAACAACACAATCACGAGTGTTATTCAGTCAGAGATTGGGGAGAAAATAAATCATAAGGACACAATTTGATAAAGAAAAATGGTATACATGCTTGTTGATGGTGACCGTCGATCGACATAGTTAAGTGGGGATGGATCGATGCGGGGGATACTCCGTCGATCGACAATGATCAAGTGTCGTCGATGCTTTGTGAGACTCATGTTCCTTTTTCTTAAACACATGTAATAATATAATAAAATTCGAAATTAGACTAATGTAATCAAGAAAATAATTAAAACTTACTAAACAGTGGGTTGCCTCCCACTCAGCGCTTGGTTATAGTCTTAAGCTCGACGTTTGAACTTTGTGACTAGTAAGGAGGTGGATAAACACTTGGAAAACATGTGTCTACATCTTCTTTGCTCATTTGAAACCATGTACCAATGAAGCTTCCCATTGCTTCATCACTTATGGTTTTCTCATTCTTTGTAACCTCTCTAGCAACTTCCATTGAATGCATTCTTCTTTGTAGGTTCTCAAAACTGTGTTGTAGCATTCTAAGTCTTGCAGTTGTGTTCTCTGATATATTTTCCAATTGTTGAGAAACATCTTCCTTCATTAGGCTCTGAGAAAAAGCAATCTCATCAAACCTTTCTTCTAGTTGTGTTTCTGTTGTTGTCTTCTGCTGGTTTGCTTCAGTGTCGATCGATGCTCGTTCGTCTTACCTGATTGCATGTTGTCTTTGTATAGTATCCAAATCTTGCTTCATCTCATCCATGCTTGTAGTCAGACTGGTAAGGCATCTATCTATAGGATAGTAGACATCATCAAGCCTTGTGTAGAATTCATCCCTTGACATCTCTTGAGATTTGTAGACCTCATGCAAAATATCATCAATCTATGTTCTGCAGTATGTCCTTTGATCATCCAAAGGCATACTGATCCTTGTTGCATGTTCTGGTAGACATATGTAGCTCTGCTCAAACATAGTAGCTCTCTCTAGAACTGCTCTGATGTCTTCAGCTTGCACATTCACTACTCTTCTGTCTGTAGCTCGTGCATTACCATTCTCATCTCTGTAGATGTCACACTCTTCTTTCTTTTCCCAATGGAAAACTCTTCTTCCTTTAGCATCAAAAGCTCTCGTTCCATGCTTGATATAGCCGTCGATCAATGATGGATGTGTCTTGTCGATCGATGCTGAATGCTCCGGATAGTAGGCAGTTGAAGTATGAAATTTGTGGAACTTCAGAACGGTACCGTCGATCAATGCATCCTGTCTGCTGTTGATTGATCTAAGATATGAAGGCGTGTATGGAATATTACGAATCTGCTTGATATTTTGCTTCTCTATGTTGATCGACGCTGAATGGGGTGCGTCGATCGATATGCGTCTATCCACTTTCGCCCAGCTGACATCGTCTGATACAAGCTCTCCGTCGATCGATGGTGTATGGTGGCCATCGATCGATGCTTGTTTACCGAGTCGTTACCCAAACAGATCTTCATCTCCGTTGGCAAGTTCGTACCCGTCTTCTTGGTCAGTATCAATCGATGACGTATGGTTGCCGTCGATCGATGTCGATTTCCCGAATTAATGGGAAATTTGGAAAACACCAGCCTCTTCCAGTGCGGTACCATGGTACTCGATTAGCTCCTCCTCTATGTAATCTTCGTCGTATTTGAGGTAGGCTGGGGTGTAATTGCCATTTGCATGGCAGGTGTTGGTCGTTTCTGGGGTGAGGCCGTCGATCGATAACAAAGGGTGGGTGTCTACCGATTGCTGAAGAGCAAACGCGTCGATCGGTGCTCTGGGTTGGGTGTTGATCGATGCTCCATCCTCAGACTCCTCGTTGAAATCATAATTGCAGAAGCATGTGGCCATAAGTTCTGCATCATTAGACAACTCAATCAGGGTAGCCTTGTTCTTATTCTTAACAGGTTCATAGAAAAAGTTTTGATCAATTAGGGACAAATACAACCTGTTTTGCTTCATATCGCAGATGGCTCCCACTGTAGCCATAAATACTCTCCGAAGTAGTAGTGAGGAATTCCAATCAATCTGAATGTCCATCACATGGAGTCTACTGGGACTAAGGTGTTGTTGATTTGCACTGGAACATCTTTTAGTTTTCCTCTTGAGTTCACTTTTGAGCAGTCTACAAATGTGAAAGAATTGTTGGAGGGTTCCACTTTCAGGTTAAGCTCTTCTGCCATAGTTTTTGGCATGATGCTTTCTGATGATCCAGTATCACAGAGGGCACTGGGGTATTCGTTGCCTTTGATCAAACATGGCACCGCAAACTTTCCAGGGTCACTTTTCTTCTTCAGGCAAGTCCTCTGGTTCATCCTTTCCCTAAGGTGAATGAATATGATCTCTATATCTTCTTCAGTCTCCCTTGATTCCTTGAAAAGCATCCACAACCTGTGTGTATAGTAAGCTTCATCAAAAGAGATATCTAAAGGAATTTTGGAGACTCTTTTAACAAAGTTATCCATCTATTTTTCATTGGCTTCTCTGCGTTGATGTTTGGGGATCTTTTTCCTCCTCTTGGAATGGCCTTCATCTTCTCTATCAAGATCCATGGCCTCAGATGTGTCAGTATTCTGTGTTGAAGCTGTCGTGGTCGGACGCCTAATCAAATTGGCATTGATGCTTGGTAGTCGAAACGGCTTCCTCATCTGTCGATCGACGCTGAATGGAGTGCATCGATCAATGCTGCTATCTCTCTGTCGGTCGACTGTCTCGTGCCTATATCGACCAATGTTGGTTGATTCACACGAAGCTATTGATGCTGCATGAGCTGTTGTCGATCGATGGTCATTGGCGGGTGTCGATCGACTCCAATGCGAACTGTCGAATGACATAGAACTTTCCACACAAAAATCTCCTTCTTGGATCTTTTCTCTCTTAACCTCCTGCCAAAAATCATCAATTAATGCGTTGATATTTTGCTTCTGCCCAGCCTCCTTGATTCTTTGACCTGCTGCATTACATAGATGACCCTCGAGGTCATGCAGATCTCCGCTCTCATCCCTAATCAGTATCAAGGTAGCAACCATCTGAACTCGTTTGTGTCTGTCGATCGATGCGGGTTGGATGTCGTCGATCGGTGCTAAGTGGTTAGCATTGGTCAATGAAGGTATGCTGATGTCGATCGATGAAGGTGGGTCGATGTCGATCGATGCAGAGTGATTGGTGTCGGTCGACGGTAAAGTTCGGATGATGGTCGATATGATCCGTGAAGAGGTGTTGGTCAATGCGGTACTAGTGTTGCCGATCGATGCTTGTCGTCTTTCTCTACGGATTGAGCGTTCAATTATGCCAGGGTCAGAGGGTGCTATCAATTCTTGTCCTTTGTTGCTTATGGTGCTTCTTTGCTTGTACCTGAAATTAAGGAAAAGAAAAATTATTAGTAACTTGAAAAATAAGTAACAAACGTAGACTAAATCCTAGAAATTAAATCTAATGGCGATCTATGCTCCCCGGCAACGGCGTCAAATTTAACTTGGTGTGTATTTTGTTCTATGGGATACCTCGTAACCTTTCAAGGGATCAAGACAAATCCAAAGCAGATCACCGCGTTGATCGACATGGCATCCCCAAGAACAAATGAGAGGTGCAGAGGTTAACGGGTAGAGTCGCAGCACTCAATCATTTTATCTCTTAGTCAACCGATAAATGCTTACCATTCTACGACACCTTGAAAGGGAATAAGAAGTTCGAATGGACCTAGGAGTGCAAGAAAGCTTTCCAACAATTGAAGCACTACCTTGCAACTCCCCTAGTGCTCGCCAAACCCATAGAAGGAGAGCCCCTTTTTGTATATCACAGTTTCCGTAACAGCTGTAAGCGGAGTCCTCATCCGAGAAGAGCGAGGCGAACAAAAGCCAATCTTCTACATAAGTAGAACCTTGCTTGATGCAGAGACGCGTTACCCGCTAATGAAAAAACTGGCTCTCGCGGTCGTAATGTCAGGCCGAAAACTGAGGCCTTATTTCCAATCTCATACGATCGTGGTACTCACATCATTTCCTCTGCGAACGATCTTGCATAGCCCCAATCAATCTGGAAGACTGGTAAAGTGGGCAGTCGAGCTAAGCGAAGACGTTATCGAGTATCAAGGGAAAGCTTGCACAAAATCGCAAGTTCTCGCTGACTTCTTGGTAGAACTTGCCACAGGGTGCACAACGAACCAAGAGCTGGATTCGACCTGAACACTCCATGTTGATGGGTCGTGATAAAAAAAGGCTTCGGGATCGGAATCTGACTGACTTCTCCAGCAGGGGAAGTACTGGAACAATCATTTTGATTGATTTTCTCAGCTTCCAGCAACAAAACCGAGTACGAAGCTCTCATTTATGGCTTACGACTGGCTCGCGGCCTGAAACTATGCAACATCTATGCGTATTGCGACTCACTGCTAACAAATGAGTACATCGGCGAATACGAGGCAAGAGACGAAAGAATGGACGCCTACTTGAAGGTTTTCCTGGAGTTAACCCAAACCTTCGATTAATTCGCTCTGACACGGATCCCTCGCATGGAGAACGCCCAGGCATATGTCCTGGTCGCACTAGCGTCCAGCTCTGACCCGGGTCTAAGCAGGGTAATCCCTGTGGAATTCATAGAGCACCCTTGCGTCGAACCACCAATCATCGTGAACTTAATCGACCAACAGGACGACGATGCATACGAAATCGATACCCAACTGGAAAAGGAACACAAACAAATCGAATATGAGTTCAATAAACCATGGATGCATACCGTCCTAGCATACATCACAGACGGAACACTCCCGACAGAAAAAGGGTGGCCCAACAAATTAAGGCCCAGTTCGCGCGATACGTATTGGTAGAAGGAGAACTCTACAAATGGAGATTCTCCGGACCCCTTACGACCTGCGTAAAAGGAGAGAAAGCGCAAGGGATAATGTGAGAAATTCACTCTGGATCCTGCGGAAACCACTCTGGCGGAAGATCCCTTGCAGTCAAAATTAAACGCCAAGGCTACTACTGGACAACAATGATCAAGGACTCCGAGAATTTTGCACGAAAATGCAAAAAATGTAAGAGACACGCTCCCACCATCCACCAACCAGCTGAGGTTCTCTCATCAATTTCGGCACCGTACCCATTCATGCGATGGTCAATGGACATCGTCGGTCCCATGCATAGATCTAAACAGAAACACTTCTTGTTCGTCTTAACCCATTTTTTCTCGAAATTGGTGGAAGCAGACTCCTACGCGAGCATCAAAGACTCTCAGATCGAAAGCTTCGTATGAAGAAATATTATCTGCAGGCATGGTGTCCCATACGAAATCATAACAGACAATGGATCGCAATTCATCTCGACTAGATTCGAAGCCTTTTGCGAAAAGTGGAAAATATGATTGACCAAATCAACTCCCATATACCCACAATGCAACGGACAGACTGAAACTATTAACAAGACCATCCTTGATGGACTCAAAAACCGCCTAGACAACAAAAAGGGTAAATGGGCCGAGGAACTAGATAGAGTCTTATGGTCGCAGCGGACAACTCCTAGATGAGCAACAGGGGAAACCCCATTCGCCCTCGTTTACGGAGAAGAATGTGTGGTACCGGCGGAAGTCGAGTTACCCGGAATACGCAGAAGGCTACTCCCAGAGCACGGAGATTTGAACAACCTAATGTTGCTTGACGACCTCGACCTAATAAATGAACGTCAAGATCAGGCACTCATACGAATTCAAAACTACCAACAAGCAGCCGCAAGGTACTACAATTCAAACGTGCGCAGCCGTAGGTTCAAAGAAGGACACCTAGTCCTACGAAAAGTCTTCCAAAACAATGTCGAGGGAAATGCAGACAAACTTGGAGCAAACTGGGAAGGACCGTACAAAATCACAAAAGTAGTGCGACCGGGCGCTTACGAAATCACTAACATGCAAGACGTCAAGGTTTCTAGAACCCGGAACGTGGTTCACCTAAAAAATACTATCACTCAGCATTCGCTTAAAACTGAACTACGAGACGGCTTGATCCCCAACAAGGGGTATGTAGGCAACGCGTCGCAAGACGAGTTCAGCTGTTCCCCCTCTTTAAAAAAGGGAGGGAGTGGGTACGTATACGTATACTCATATACTCCAAAAAAGTTCAAAATACCCGCTCTTGTACTCGATATTTTTGAATGGTTTTCTACAAAGAAAACGCAAGTTTTTCTTGCCGCGAGTTTTTTCTCACAAAATTCTTTTTTCTTCAAGAACTTAAATCTTGTAATTTACTTTTCCTAAAAACCAATGTAAAATATAACGGTCTTCCGTACACAACTCCGCAAATAATCTTGTTGCAAGACGCAACATAAGAAAAATCGAAACCTCGACTTGGTGAGACGTCGCAACGTCCTAAACACTTTTTGGTAAGCACTTTCAGGAGACTTAAAATTTGGCGACCCACACTCGCAAATCACGGGTTGCCATATAGCAACCCGCACTCGTAGAGCACAGGTTTCCATATGGCGACCCGCACACGCAGAGCACTGGTCGCCATATGGCGACCCACACACGCAAGGTATGGGTCGCCATATGACAACCTGAACCCGTACAATCCGGGTCGCCATATGGCAACCTGAACCCGTACAATCTGGGTCGCCATATGGCGACCTAGACCAACACAGTCTAGGTCACCATATGGCAACCTAGGCACTTCAACTTCGGGTCGCCATATGGTGACCTAGGCTCTCCGAGTCTGGGTCGCCATATGGCGACCAAGGCTCTCTGAGTCCAGATTGCCATATGGTGACCTAACCCTTCGGAGACCGGGTCGCCATATGGTGACCTCAGATCTCCAAGCCTGGGTCGCCATATGGTGACCTGTGTCTCTCCTTTGTATTCCTCTTCGAGTCGCGATCAAAATTCTTTTTGTTTCGTCTCAATCGGAGTTACCGTTTGAACTTTATAGTAAAACCGCAAAGACTCATTTTTTCGTATAAGTTCAAACCTATCGTATAAAACGGCAACGGTTGGCTTAACACCAAAGTTGCGTAAGCTATACAAGAAGTTTGAACCCATGCTTAAAATCGACGTCGTATCGGAGTAATCAGAATGAGTCGACGACGATCTCTTCTTCTCCAATCTTCCTCAGACAGACGCCGTTCTCTTCTTCTCACATCAGCAACGAGTCGACGAAGATCTCTTCTTCTCCAATCTTCAATCACCAGAGAGGTATTCTGTTTTGGTACTTTTATGAAAAAACACTCGATGTTGATGTTATATTGTAATCGGTTTTAGATCCATGAGGACCTCGATTCTGGAAAACCCTCTGTAAGCATTGACTTCCTTGTTCAGACAAGGACAAAGAGTTATCTGAAGCCCAATCAGAGTTCATAGCATTGAAGTTGTCTGAAAGGAAAAGAGAGAAGGCTATTGAAAAGGTTAATAATCTTAATAATCTTTTACTTATTTTATATCCATTGGCATCACAGTACTACACCAATATATTTTCTATTTGACAAAACGCTGACTATTGTTTAAGGACGTGCATATCATCGAATGTTGACATTTTTCCGAAGATAAATGGATGGAAACCTTGCCGTGTATTTAGTAAATGGCATTGACATGTTGTTTTGTTTTGTTCTAATACGTAAATGAGATACTTTGAGTGACTATCTTTGCTTGCTCATTATATTTAGAAACTCTATTACCTTTTTTTTTTT
>MU105691.1:386525-397273 GCA_012274485.2 Sinapis alba | reverse complement strand
GGATATCCATGTTTAGCCTGTTTTGACATATGTCAAGTTCTTCAAGCTTCTAATCAAACCAGGATGAATCACTATGTAAGAAGCTTGATTTGGAACCATTAATAAGTGGAGAGTCTCCATGAAGTTGAATAAATCTCTTAGGAGTTATGTTGAAAAAGTTATTCCACTTTCTAATCAAGATATCCATGTTTAGCATACTTGGACATATGGCAAGTTCTTCGAGCTACTAATCAAACCAGGATGAATCAATATGTAAGAAGCTTTATTTGGAACCATTAATAAGTGGAGAGTCTCCAAAAAGTTGAATATATCCCATAGGATTTTTGTTGAAGAAGTTACTCCACTTTCTAATAAGGATATCCATGTTTTGCATGTTTGGATATATGGCAAGTTCTTCAAGCTTCTAATCAAACCAAGAAGAATCACTATGTAAGAAGCTTGATTTGGAACCATTAATCAATGTAGAGTGTCCATGAAGTTGAATAAATCCCATAGGATTTTTGTTGAAGAAGTTATTCTACTTTCTAATAAGGATATCCATGTTTAGCATGTTTGGACATATGTCAAGTTCTTCAAGCTTCTAATAAAACTATGATAATTTACTATGTAAGAATCTTTATTTGGAACCATTTATTAGAGGAGAGTCTCCATGAATTTGAATAAATCTCATAGGAATTACGTTAAAGAAGTTATTCAACTTTCTAATCAGGATATCCATCTTTAGCCTGTTTGGACATATGACAAGTTCTTCAAGCTTCTAATCAAACCAGGATGAATCACTATGTAAGAAGCTTGATTTGGAACCAGTAATCAGTGGAGAGTCTTTCATGAAGTTGAATAAATCTCATAGGAGTTATGTTGAAGAAGTTATTCAGGTTTCTAATCAGGATATCCATGTTTTGCATGTTTGGACATATGGCAAGTTCTTCAAGTTTCTAATCAAACCAGGATGAATCACTATGTAAGAAGCTTGATTTGAATTCATTAATCAGTAGAGAGTCTCCATGAAGTTGAATAAATCTCTTAGGAGTTATGTTGAAAAAGTTATTCCACTTTTTAATTAGGATATCCATGATTAGCCTGTTTGGACATATGGCAAGTTCTTTAAGCTTCTAATTAGACAAGGATGAATCACTATGTACGAAGATTGATTTGGAACCATTAATCAGTGGAGAGTGTCCATGAAGTTGAATAAATCCCATAAAAGTTATGTTGAAGAAGTTATTCAACTTTTAAATCAGGATATTCATGTTTAGCCTCTTTGGACATATAGCAAGTTCTTCAAGCTTCTAATCAGACCAAGATAAATCACTATGTAAGAAGCTTGATTTGGAACCATTTATCAGTGGAGAGTCTTTCATGAAGTTGAATAAATCTCATAAGAGTTATGTTGAAGAAGTTATTCCACTTTCTAATAAGGATATCCATGTTTAGCCTGTTTGGACATATATCAAGTTCTTCAACCTTCTAATAAACCCAGGATGAATCACTATGTAAGGAGCCTGATTTGGAACCATTAATCAGTGTCGAGTCTCCATGAAGTTGAATAAATCTCTTAGGAGTTATGTTGAAGAAATTATTCCACTTTCTAATCAGGATATCCATGTTTAGCCTGTTTGGACATATGGCAAGTTCTTCAAGCTTCTAATCAAACTAGGATGAATCACTATGTAAGAAGCTTGATTTGGAACCATTAATCAGTGGAGAGTGCCCATGAAGTTGAATAAATCCCATAGGAGTTTTGTTGAAGAATTTATTCAACTTTCTAATCATGATATCCATGTTTAGCTTGTTTGGACATATGTCAAGTTCTTCAATTTTCTAATCAAACCAGGATGAATCACTATGTAAGAAGCTTGATTTGGAACCATTAATCTGTGGAGTATCTCCATGAAGTTGAATTAATCTCTTAGGAGTTATGTTGAAGAAGTTATTCCACTTTCTAATCAGGATATCCATGTTTAGCCTGTTTGGACATATGTAAGGTTCTTGAAACTTCTAATCAATCTAGGATGAATCACTATGTAAGAAGCTTGATTTGGAACCATTTATCAGTGGAGAGTGTCCATGAAGTTGAATAAATCTCATAGGAGTTATGTTAAAGAAGTTATTAAACTTTCTATTCAGGATATCCATGTTTAGCCTGTTTGGACATATGTCAAGTTCTTTAAGCTTCTAACCAGACCAGGGTGAATCACTATGTAAGAAGCTTGATTTGGAACCATTAATCAGTGGAGAGTCTTTTATGAAGTTGAATAAATCTCATCGGAGTTATGTTGAAGAAGTTATTCCACTTTCTAATCATGATATCCATTTTTAGCATGTTTGGACATATTGCAAATTATTCAAGCTTCTAATCGAACAAGGATGAATCACTTTGTAAGAAGCTTGATTTGGAACCATTAGCCCAATCATGATATCCAGGTTTAGCCTGTTTTGATTCATCCTGGTTTGATTAAAATCTTTAAGAAAGTGTCATATGTCCAAACTAAACAAGCTAGAATCAATTGATTAGAAAGTAGGATAACTTCTTCATCATAACTACTATGAGATTGATTCAACTTCATAGTGATGCTCCACTGATTAGTGTATCCAAATCAAGCTTCTTACTTCTTGATTCATCCTGGTTTGATTAGAAGCTTTAAGAAAGTGCCATATGTCTAAACAAGACAAGCTCTGATAAGTGTATATAAATCAAGCTTCTTACATCTTGATTCATCATGGTTTGGTTAGAAGCTTTAAGCTGGAATCAATTGATTAGAAAGTGGGATAACTTCTTCACCATAACACCTAAGAGATTGATTTAACCTCATAGTGGCTCTCCAATGATTAGTGTTTGGAAATCAAGCTTCTTACATTTTGATTCATCCTGGTTTGATTAGAAGCTTTAAGAAAGTACCATATGTCCAAACAGAAGGAGCTGAAATCAATTGATTAAAAAGTGGGATAACTTCTTTACCATAATTCCTAAGAGATTGATTCAACTTCATAGTGACTCTTCAATGATTAGTGTTTCGAAATCAAGCTTCTTACTTCTTGCTTCATCCTGGTTTGATTAGAAGCTTTAAGAAAGTGCCATATGTCCAAACAAGACCAGTTCTAATCAATTGATTAGAAAGTGGGATAGCTTCTTCATCGAAACTCCTATGAGATTGATTCAACTTCATAGTAGGTCCCCACTGATTAGTGTTTCGAAATCAAGCTTCTTACTTCTTGATTCATTCTTGTTTGATTAGAAGCTTTAAGAAAGTGTCATATGTCCAAACAAGACAAGTTGGAATAAATTGATTAAAAAGTGGGATATCTTCTTTATCATAACTCTTATGATATTGATTCAAGTTCATAGTTATTCTTCACTGATTAGTGTTTCGAAATGAAGCTTCTTACTTTTTGATTCATCCTGGTTTGAGTAGAATTTTAAGAAAGTGACATATGTTCAAACTGAACAAGCTGGAATCAATTGATTAGAAAGTGGGATAACTTCTTCATCATAACTACTATGATATTGATTCAACTTCATAGTGATGCTCCACTGATTAGTGTATCCAAATCAAGCTTCTTACTTCTTGATTCATCCTGGTTTGATTAGAATCTTTAAGAAAGTGCAATATGTCCAAACAAGACAAGCTGTCATGAATTGATTAGAAATTGGATAACTTCTTCATCATAGCTCTTATGAGATTGATTCAACTTCATAGTGATTCTGCACTGATTAGTGTTTCAAAATCAAGCTTCTTTATTCTTGATTCATCCTGGTTTGATTAGAATCTTTAAGAAAGTGTTATATGTCCAAACATGACAGGCTGTAATCAATTGATAAGAAAGTGGGATAACTTCTTCATCATATCTCCTATGAGATGGATTCAACTTCATAGTGATTCTCTAATGATTAGTGTTTCAAAATGAAGCTTCTTACTTCTTGATTCATCCTGGTTTAATTAGAATCTTTAAGAAAGTGCCATATGTCCAAACATGACAAGCTGGAATCAATTGATTAGAGAGTTGAATAACTTCTTCATCATAACTCCTATGAGATTGATTCAACTTCATAGTGATGGTCCACTGATTAGTATATCCCAATCAAGATTCTTACATCTTGATTCATCATGGTTTGATTAGAAGCTTTAAGAAAGTGCCATATGTCAAAACAGGACAAGCTGGAATGAATTGATTAGAAAGTGGGATATCTTCTTCATCATAAGTCTTATGAGATTGATTCAACTTCGTAGTGATTCTTCACTGATTAGTGTTTCGAAATGAAGCTTCTTACTTTTTTATTCATCCTGGTTTGATTAGAATCTTTAAGAAAGTGACATATGTCCAAACTAAACAAGCTAGAATCAATTGATTAGAAAGTGGGATAACGTCTTCATCATAACTACTATGCGATTGATTAACCTTCATAGTGATGCTCCGCTGATTAGTGTATCCAAATCAAGCTTCTTACTTCTTATTCATCCTGGTTTGATTAGAAGCTTTAGGTAAATGTCATATGTCGAAACAAGACAAGTTAGAATCAATTGATTAAAAAGTGGGATATCTTCTTTATGATAACTCTTATGATATTGATTCAACTTCATAGTTATTCTTCACTAGTTATTGTTTCGAAAAGAATCTTCTTACTTTTTGATTCATCCTGGTTTGAGTAGAATTTTTAAGAAAGTGACATATGTTCAAACTGAACAAGCTAGAATCAATTAATTAGAAACTGGGATAACTTCTTCATCATAACTATTATGAGATTGATTCAACTTCATAGTGATGCTCCACTGATAAGTGTATCCAAATCAAGCTTCTTACTTCTTTATTCATCCTGGTTTGGTTAGAATCTTTAAGAAAGTGCAATATGTCCAAACAAGACAAGCTGTAATGAATTGATTAGAAAGTGGATAACTTCTTCATCATAGCTCCTCTGAGATTGATTCAACTTCATAGTGATTCTGCATTGATTAGTGTTTCAAAATCAAGCTTCTTTCTTCTTGATTCATCCTGATTTGATTAGAATCTTTAAGAAAGTGTCATATGTCCAAACATGACAAGCTGGAAACAACTGATTAGAGAGTGGAATAACTTCTTCATCATAACTCCTATGAGATTGATTCAACTTCATAGTGATGGTCCACTGATTAGTATATCCAAATCAAGATTTTTACATCTTGATTCATCATGGTTTGTTTAGAAGATTTAAGAAAGTACCATATGTCAAAACAGGACAAGCTGGAATGAATTGATTAGAAAGTGGGATATCTTCTTCATCATAACTCTTATGAGATTGATTCAACTTCGTAGTGATTCTTCACTGATTAGTGTATGCAAATCAAGCTTCTTACTTCTTATTCATCCTGGTTTGATTAGAAGCTTTAGGTAAGTGTCATATGTCGAAACAAGACAAGTTAGAATCAATTGATTAAAAAGTGGGATATCTTCTTTATCATAACTCTTATGATATTTTTTTCAACTTCATAGTTATTCTTCACTAATTAGTGTTTCGAAATGAAGCTTCTTACTTTTTGATTCATCCTGGTTTGAGTAGAATTTTTAAGAAAGTGACATATGTTCAAACTGAACAAGCTGGAATCAATTGATTAGAAAGTGAGATAACTTCTTCATCATAACTACTATGAGATTGATTCAACTTCATAGTGATGCTCCACTGATTAGTGTATCCAAATCAATCTTCTTACTTCTCGATTCATCCTGGTTTGATTAGAAGCTTTAATAAAGTACCATATGTCCAAACAGGACAAGCTGGAATCAATTGTTTGAATGTGGGATAACATCTTCACCATAATTCCTAAGAGATTGATTCAACTTCATAGTGAATCTCCAATGATTAGTGTTTCAAAATCAAGCTTCTTACTTCTTGATTCATCCTGGTTTGATTAGAAGCTTTAAAAAAGTACCATATGTCCAAACAGGACAAGCTGGAATCAATTGATTAGAAAGTGGGATAACTTCTTCACCATAATTCCTAAGAGATTGATTCAACTTCATAGTGACTCTCCAATGATTAGTGTTTTGAAATCAAGATTCTTACTTCTTGATTCATCCTGGTTTGATTAGAAGCTTTAAGAAAGTGACATATGCCCAAACAAGACAAGTTGTAATCAATTGATTAGAAAGTGGGATAACTTCTTCATCATAACTCCTATGAGATTGATTCATCTTCATAGTAGTTCCCCAATGATTAGTGTTTTGAAATCAAGATTTTTACTTTTTTGATTCATACTGGTTTGATAGGAAGCTTTAGGTAAGTGTCATATGTCGAAACAAGACAAGTTAGAATCAATTGATTAAAAAGTGGGATATCTTCTTTAATATAACTCTTCTGGTGTTGATTCAACTTCATAGTTATTCTTCACTAGTTAGTGTTTCAAAATGAAGCTTCTTACTTTTTGGTTCATCCTGGTTTGAGTAGAATTTTTAAGAAAGTGACATATGTTCAAAATGAAACACTTGGAATCAATTGATTAGAAACTGGGATAACTTCTTCATCATAACTACTATGAGACTGATTCAACTTCATAGTGATGCTCCACTGATAAGTGTATCCAAATCAAGCTTCTAACTTCTTGATTTTTCCTAGTTTGGTTAGAATCTCTAAGAAAGTGCAATATGTACAAACAAGACAAGCTGTAATGAATTGATTAGAAAGTGGATAACTTCTTCATCATAGCTCCTATGAGATTGATTCAACTTTATAGTGATTCTGCACTGATTAGTGTTTCAAAATCAAGCTTCTTTCTTCTTCATTAATCATGGTTTGATTAAAATCTTTAAGAAAGTGTCATATGTCCAAACATGACAAGCTGTAATCAATTGTTAAGAAAGTAGGATAACTTCTTCATCATAACTCCTATGAGATTGATTCAACTTCGTAGTGATTCTCTAATGATTAGTGTTTCAAAATGTAGCTTCTTACTTCTTGATTCATCCTGTTTAATTAGAATCTTTAAGAAAGTTCCTTATGTCCAAACATGACAAACTGGAATCAATTGATTAGAGAGTGGAATAACTTCTTCATCATAACTCCTATGAGATTGATTCAACTTCATAGTGATGGTCAACTGATTAGTATATCCAAATCAAGATTCTTACATCTTGATTCATCATGGTTTGATTAGAAGCTTTAAGAAAGTGCCATATGTCAAAACAAGACAAGCTGGAATGAATTGATTAGGAAGTGGGATATCTTCTTCATCATAACTACTATGAGATTGATTCAACTTCATAGTGATGCTCCACTGATTAGTGTATCCAAATCAAGCTTCTTACTTCTTGATTCATCCTGGTTTGATTAGAAGCTTTAAGAAAGTGCCATATGTCTAAACAAGACAAGCTCTAATTAGTGTATATAAATCAAGCTTCTTACATCTTGATTCATCATGGTTTGATTAGAAGCTTTAAGAAAGTGTCATATGTCCAAACAGGACAAGCTGTAATCAATTGATTAGAAAGTGGGATAACTTCTTCACCACAACTCTAAGAGATTGATTTAACCTCATAGTGACTCTCCAATGACTAGTGTTTGGAAATCAAGCTTCTTACATCTTGATTCATCCTAGTTTGATTAAAAGCTTTAAGAAAGTACCATATGTCCAAACAGGACGAGCTGGAATCAATTGATTAGAAAGTGGGATAAATTCTTTACCATAATCCCTAAGAGTTTGATTCAACTTCATAGTGACTCTTAAATGATTAGTGTTTCGAAATCAAGCTTCTTACTTCTTGCTTCATCCTGGTTTGATTAGAAGCTTTAAGAAAGTTCCATATGTCCAAACAAGACAAGTTCTAATCAATTGATTAGAAAGTGGGTTAACTTCTTCATCAAAACTCCTATGAGATTGATTCAACTTCATAGTAGTTCCCCAATGATTAGTGTTTTGAAATCAAGCTTTTTACTTTTTGATTCCTACTGGTTTGATTAGAAAGTGGGATATCTTCTTTATCATAACTCTTATGATATTGATTCAAGTTTATAGTTATTCTTCACTGATTAGTGTTTCGACATGAAGCTTCTTACTTTTTGATTCATCCTGGTTTAAGTAGAATTTTTAAGAAAGTGACATATGTTCAAACTGAACAAGCTGGAATCCATTGATTAGAAAGTGGGATAACTTCTTCATCATAACTACTATGAGATTGATTCAACTTCATAGTGATTCTCCACTGATAAGTGTATCCAAATCAAGCTTCTTACTTCTTGATTCATCCTGGTTTGATTACAAGCTTTAAGAAAGTACCATATGTCCAAACATGACAAGCTGGAATAAATTGATTAGAAAGTGGGTTAACTTCTTCATCAAAACTCCTATGAGATTGATTCAACTTCATAGTAGTTCCCCAATGATTAGTGTTTTGAAATCAAGTTTTTTACTTTTTGATTCCCACTGGTTTGATTAAAAAGTGGGATATCTTCTTTATCATAACTCTTATGATATTGATTCAAGTTTATAGTTATTCTTCACTGATTAGTGTTTTGAAATGAAGCTTCTTACTTTTTGATTCATCCTGGTTTGAGTAGAATTTTTAAGAAAGTGACATATGTTCAAATTGAACAAGCTGGAATCAATTGATTAGAAAGTGGGATAACTTCTTCATCATAACTACTATGAGATTGATTCAACTTCACAGTGATGCTCCATTGATTAGTATATCCAAATGAAGCTTCTTACTTCTTGATTCATCTTGGTTTGATTAGAAGCTTTAAGAAAGTACCATATGTCCAAACAGGACAAGTTGGAATCAATTGATTAGAAAGTGGGATAACTTCTTCACCATAATTCCTAAGCGATTGATTCAACTTCATAGTGAATCTCCAATGATTCGTGTTTTGAAATTAAGCTTCTTACTTATTGATTCATCCTGGTTTGATTAGAACCTTTAAGAAAGTGCCATATGTCCAAACAAGACAAATTCTAATCAATTGATTAGAAAGTGGGATAACTTCTTCATCATAACTTCTATGAGATTGATTCAACTTCAAAGTAGATCCCCAATGATTAGTGTTTTGAAATCAAGCTTTTAACTTTTTGATTCATACTGGTTTGATTAGAAGCTTCAGGTAAGTGTCATATGTCGAAACAAGACAAGTTAGAATCAATTGATTAAAAAGTGGGATA
This sequence comes from Sinapis alba, assembly GCA_012274485.2. Lineage (NCBI taxonomy): Eukaryota > Viridiplantae > Streptophyta > Magnoliopsida > Brassicales > Brassicaceae > Sinapis > Sinapis alba. The sequence continues at coordinate 388,151 of MU105691.1, read as the reverse complement.
TCTTCTTCAACATAACTCTTATGATATTAATTCAACTTCATAGTTATTCTTCACTAATTAGTGTTTCGAAAGGAAGCTTCTTACTTTTTGATTCATCCTGGTTTGAGTAGAATTTTTAAGAAAGTGACATATGTTCAAACTGAACAAGCTGGAATTAATTGATTAGAAAGTGGGATAACTTCTTCATCATAACTACTATGAGATTGATTCAACTTCATAGTGATGCTCCACTAATTAGATTATCCAAATCAAGCTTCTTACTTCTCGATTCATCCTGGTTTGATTAGAAGCTTTAAGAAGTACCATATGTCCAAATAGGACAAGCTGGAATCAATTGATTAGAATGTGGGATAACATCTTCACCATAATTCCTAAGAGATTGATTCAACTTCATAGTGAATCTCCAATGATTAGTATTTCGAAATCAAGCTTCTTACTTCTTGATTCTTCCTGGTTTGATTAGAAGCTTTAAGAAAGTACCATATGTCCAAACAGGACAAGCTGGAATCAATTGATTAGAAAGTGGGATAACTTCTTCACCATAATTCCTAAGAGATTGATTTAACCTCATAGTGACTCTCTGATGATTAGTGTTTGGAAATCAAGCTTCTTACATTTTGATTCATCTTGGTTTGATTAGAAGCTTTAAGAAAGTACCATATGTTCAAACAAAACGAGCTGGAATCAATTGATTAGAAAGTGGAATAACTTCTTCATCATAACTCCTATGAGATTGATTAAAAAGTGGGATATCTTCTTTAACATAACTCTTATGATATTGATTCAACTTCATAGTTATTTTTCACTAATTAGTGTTTCGAAAGAAGCTTCTTACTTTTTGATTCATCCTGGTTTGAGTAGAATTTGTAAGAAAGTGACATATGTTCAAACTGAACAAGCTGGAATCAATTGATTAGACACTGGGATAACTTCTTTATTACAACTACTATGAGATTGATTCAACTTCATAGTGATGCTCCACTGATAAGTGTATCCAAATCAAGCTTCTTACTTCTTGATTCATCCTGGTTTGGTTAGAATTTTTAAGAAAGTGCAATATGTCCAAACAAGAAAAGTTGTAATGAATTGATTAGAAAGTGGATAACTTCTTCATCATAGCTCTTATGAGATTAATTCAACTTCATAGTGATTCTCCGCTGATTAGTGTTTCGAAATCAAGCTTCTTACTTCTTGAGTTATCCTGGTTTGATTAAAATCTTTAAAAAAGTGCAATATGTCAAACATGACAAGCTGGAATCAATTGATTAGAAAGTGAGATAACTTTTTCATCATAACTCCAATGAAATTGATTCAACTTCATAGTGATTCTCCACTGACTAGTGTTTCGAAATCAAGCTTCTTACTTCTTGATTCATCATGGTTTGATTGAAATCTTTTAGAAAGTGTCATATGTCCAAACATGACAAGCTAGAATAAATTGATTAAAAAGTGGGATAATTTCTTCATTATAACTCCTATGAGATTGATTCAATTTCAAAGTGATTCTCCACTAATTAGTGTTTCGAAATCAAACTTCATACTTCGTGATTCATCCTGGTTTGATTAGATCCTTTAAGAGAGTGCCATATGTCCAAACAAGACAAGTTGTAATCAATTGATTAGAAG